>ML336400.1:0-40500 GCA_005239505.1 Nicotiana paniculata
AACTTTATAAGAGTTAGAAGTTCTTCCCTAAGTACTACAACGAAAGAGTAGATGAGGAAATAAGGAAGCAGGCTTCAAAATAAGCATAGTGACCTAAAGTAGAAATGATCTTGTAACGGCAGTCACATTATAATGTTGTATGCAATCCATAAGAAAGTGGAATCTATCGTAGTTAATGAACGGAAGAAGAAAAAAAAATCAATCAAAAGTTGATAATTGAGATCATATGAGTTACAGGGAACTCCCATATTCATCGGGACTAAGATAGGCCTATCCATGCATCAAGTGGCAGAACGACCAGGAAAAGTAATTGTTTACATTTAAGACAACTGAGAAGGCGTGAAAGGAAATCTATCGTGCTAACATGATGAAAGGTAGGTTACGAGTAGTATAAGTAGATGTGCGTAGGTAGCAAGATAATGTATGGTAGAGCAACAAGGTTTTAGCTAGGCAGAAGTAAGGATAAGAAAATGTGAGTGAGAAGGTGACGAGAATAGGTAACTCCTCGGGATTAAACCCATCACAACAAGAGAGCTGATGGTTTCCATACAGTTATAAAAAGCTCAGTATAGCATGAGTGAACTCAAAGGATTATAAAACTAGGAGCATTTAGAAGAGATAGAATGATACCATAATAGTAAAGTAAGGGTGTAATTGTGATAAATGATAAGAGGATGACGTTTAGACCTTTGATTGAGTAATGACTTTGAGAACAAGTATTTCATGAACTACACGGGATTAGAATACCCCCATAAGATGAATCACATTGGGATGCTATGAAATACAGTTATTGGAGTGTAGTACCGTCCCTAAGTGGATCAGGAAAATCACTTCAGATATTCCCCGATGAGACGTGAGCCCTAGTGACGATAAATTATATAAGAGGTTTCAAGTTATCAGTGGTAGATTATAGATTAACATTAATGTGAATCAACAATCGATGGATGAAAGTTACAAAGTATGCGATGATATTATGCTGTCATTATTAAGATGGACGGTAATAAGGAAGCATTAAATGGCTTAGATTTATACATATATGATAAGCGGTGAGAGAAAAACCTGGAGGTTGGGTGGAAAATCTCCATAATAATAAACCGAAGTAAGAGTTATGGTATAGTATGGCCTACCTAGTAGTGGTAAAGCCATAAGCATAGATAACTGAGGCTATGAAACAAGATATAACAATAGTCGTAAGTACAACAAATTACCAAAGAAAGAACTTTAGTACAACTACAGATGCCCATAGGGACAGCTTGTCATAGTACAATATATCTTCACCAAGTGAATTATATAGATAGGTTAAAATCTAATAAGAAATAAAAAAAGGAAATAAGAGTCGCATTGGCGCACATTCAAGGTTAGAATTGTCTAGGCTGCATGAAATAAGGTAGAAATAGTTACGACATTGAAAGGATTTTGACCAAAAGTCGTGGTGTGAGAAAGATGCCTAAAGGGGGGAATGTTCTAGCCTTTGGATTTATTCACCGAACAACTCCCTAGTTGGAAACGATGATATTAAATTATTCGTAAGAGTTATTGCTTAAGATATGAAAAGTGCATTAGTCAACATTCGAGGACGAATGTTCCAAAGGGGGGAATGATGTTACACCCCATGTTTTCGTACGTGAGAGTACATCGTAAGTCAATTGATGTAAGCTCAGAAATAAGATTCTATTTGATGGAATATAAAGTAAGTTAATCGTATTACGTTGGAGGTTACAAAAATTTAAGATCATGAATAACGAGTACCAAGAGGGTTGGAAAGCTTAGAAGCTAAACTAATTGAAGAAAATAAGTTTCGTCGAAAGCCGACGAGTTTGGAATGTTATAACATGTACTTTAGGGTGAGACTATGGTTCATTACATGATAAGGAGGTTATTCTATGAGTTAATTTTTATCGTATGATAGTTGTGTTCTACGTTTTGAAGTCAAGCAAGTGGTGGAACAAAAGTTGGCAAAGGTCTTCACAAGTTACAAGCTCATGCCATAAGGTAGTCAACGTAAATCCATGAAGAGATTATCTTTACGATGATAAGAAGTTAATTGTATTGGTCTTAAATGATACAAAGGTGTATAAGCGTGGATAACAAGTATTAGAAGTTAAACGAATCAAGGATGTGTCAGCCGTATTTTNAATTGTATTGGTCTTAAATGATACAAAGGTGTATAAGCGTGGATAACAAGTATTAGAAGTTAAACGAATCAAGGATGTTGTCAGCCGTATTATCGGGTAAACCTAGAGGTGCTTAATACAATCAAGAGTTAGTGTTTTAAGGTATTTGAATCATATAATATCTGTATCATAAGTATTGAAGTCAAACGAGTTATGAGACAAAAGTCGACAAAAGTTGTCGCAACTTAGGTTCATAATTTTACTTGAACATTAAGTAAAATCTTACTAAGATTTTCTCCCAATTTACTTAGAATTATGGAGTGATCTAACCACCAACTTAAATATCTATTAGTCTAGTTTCTAACTCATTAAACCATTCGTTGATACGATCTTGGAGTAAAGAGATATTCGCGTTTTCACGAGACTTTACCAAGCACCTCTCTATGGGGCCAACTTAGGCGGTTTAAGACATTTGGATCTATATATGACGCCTCTAACCCGTTCTAAGCCATTTATTTTCACTATATTCAGACCTTATAACCCTAGGAACACCCTCTAAAGGTTCTCTCAAGATTCAAGACCCAAAAAAAGGGCAAACAACACAAATCAAGTGTCGGGAATCCCGTGGCGCTAGTAAGTTTCTTTTTTCTTCTTGTTGTTGCTCATTTTTGTGTTGTTTCAGATCGTGTGGGAGGTTGTATTAAGGGGTTTATGTTCTTTAAATACTCCCTCAAGTTCTTAATATCAACCCTAGGTGATTTCAAGCCTTCTAAAGTGATTCTAGTGCCGAAAAACACAAATTGATTGCTAGTTTCGCTTTCTTGTTGTTGAGGCAGCATTGGAGGGATATTTCATGGAAAATTAAGGTAAAATTGGAGTTTTTATTTCTGTATAAAGGTAAGGAACCTATTACTCTATATGTATATAATATTATCTAAGTTGCGTCTAAGTCATTGAAGCTAGAACTTGTGAAATATATGTCGAAAGACTTGGTAGTAATGTTATCGGTTGGTGGCTGTTTTGGGAGGGTCAATATGATTAAAATTGATGTTGTTTGGTCTGTTTAGTGATTGTTTTCACTTTTGGGACGTCATATAAATAGGGGAAGTTCTGTCCGTTTCATCGTAAAATAGGTTGTGATCGGTACATAATAGTTATGACGCTTAAACGTTAACGATAGTGTCATTTCTCATATTGTAGACTAAGGAGTCGTGAATTTTGCATAGCTTGAGTTTGGGCAGTGTATACAAGGTATGTGAGGCTATCCCTTTTCTTATTTTGCATGACTCCGATTGTACATAATGCAATGAACGAGCTTCCAAAGATACTCTACTCTTAGAAGCTAGTAGTACTTACATTGTTTCCCTTCTTATGGAACAATTGATGTTGATGCTGCTTCTTTTTTTCTTATGTTATCAATGTTGTTGGTACTTCCTAATTCTTATAAGATTCTCGATGAAGAGTTAGCCCTAATGATGTGTACGGAGAGTACCGACCTTACGTCACTCTGTAATGTTCAGAATATGATTCCAATGAGTCTTGCATGCATTATATATATGTATCTATTTTACTCTACCGAGCCGCGCTATAGTCGTCCAGGTATGGCACCTATTGTGCAACCACTGATTAGTTGGGTTTACCGAGTCCTCGTTGAGGCCGGGTATGATATTATGATGATGATTCCCACAGAGGAAAATGTTCTATGATGATAATGATGCCCACAAAGGCGGATGTTTAAAAAGATTATGTATATATATATGTATCATGCGTTTCATGTTAATGTCTCTTAGAAGCACTCAGATGCTACAGGTTGTATCTCCTACATCTCTCTTTACATTACTGTTCTTATTTATGCTTTCTTGCCTTACATACTCAGTACTTTATTCGTACTGACGTCCTTTTATTTTTGGACGCTGCATGTCGTGTTGCAGGTCCTGATAGACAGGTAGACATAGCTCCCCCACCACAATAGGCTTTCCAGTTCAGCGGTTATAGGCGAGATCCCTTCTCCGGACTTGCCGTGGTCTTGATGTGCATTTTTGTTATAGATATTATAGGTATGTCGGGGCCCTGTTCCTGCTATGTTGCATTACTTATGCTCCTTTAGAGGCTCATAGACAGGTGTCGTCTCATGTATAGTTTGGTATGCCTTGTTGGCTAATTTTTGTTGTATAGTCTTTCATGGCAGCGTTGTAGCTTGTACCTTTTATGTAGTTTCTTAGCAATCATGTCATCCTGTGTGATGTATGTTCATGATCCATAACTACCATTATATTGATCTCGTTATCCTTTAAAGATAATAAGAAGGTTAGATAAAATGTATGTTGGTGCTCGACAAGTATGGCCCGGGTGCTAGTCATGATCCTCCAGTTTGGGTCGTGATAGAATGACTGCCAAGCAACTGGAACATTGTAACGCCCAAGTGCTATCATCGCTTAGGTATAACCTTCTGCTTTTTTCATTCATGTTTCATACCAACTCTTTGCAGGTGTTCAATTGAGAGGAATCGAAGCACCCTCTAGCTCGAAGACCTTGGGTTTTAAAGCATGCGTTGCACTCTTTTCCCTTAGATTGGGTTTTATCCCAAACCGGTTTTACCGGTGAGTTTTTTAATGAGACAACATCCATATGCTACCTAAGGAGCACACAACAAGTATTCAAGGTTTCTTTTTAATCAGCCTCGAATACTGGGGGGACATCCCCTCGGAGGTTATCTTCTCGTAGGAATCAAGTTATGCCTAAGAAGTCCTCGATAGGAGAATGTTGTATTGGGTCAAACGATCAAATGAACCGTGTCCATGTAGAATAATCGAGCCTCCGAACACGTACACATATATCAAGTAATCAAAGAAGCCTCTTTTATCATCAGAACACTTTGTGCCTGAAAGACGTTTACTACTTTCACGTAAGACGCCTCAGGATCCAAAAACCCTGGAGCACTCGGGGACTGTCATCAACGGTCGGTTCATCAAGCCGTCAAAAACTCGAATTCGTAAGACCTCAATAAGGAAACTTCGATCTAGTAAGCCCTCGATGAGGTGACATCAAATTTATAAGACCTCAACAAGGCATACTCAAAATTGTAAGACCTTAGAAAAAAGTCATACCCCGATATTATGTCCGAGGCTTTATATTCGAACTTGTAAGACCCCTAAAAGGGCATACCCTCGATATAGTTTCCAAGGTCATCTCACCCGAGGAATAAAGGCTACGGTCAAACATAAGGACTACGGTCATATTAAAAGGCTACGACCGAATTTAACACAGCTCGGAGACGTCCGACTGCCGCCATAAAACTAAAGGCCATCAAATACTTCGAAAAGAACCGGTGAACCAGGCTACCCTCGACATAAGAAAATGATCTTAGATGACATCAGCTTCGTACAATGACAAGGATTCGAAATGATAAATGTTCAATAAAAGGGCTTCAAAGCAATCAACCTTCCATAAAAAGGCTTCGAAACATCAGCCTCCAAGAAAACCTCACAAGGTACTCAATTATCGTCGCATATCGACTTATAATCGAGGTTCTTATTTGAACCATCGAAGAGTCGGACGAACACAAAATATTCCAATGCATATCCAAAGCTTTGAAAGTCTTTAGCCAAAATGAGGGAAAACTATAGCCATATTAGAGGTCAAATCGACCCAATCTAAAGAGCCTAAAGGCCAATTTGTAAAGACCTCAACGAGGCAACACCACATTTGTAAAACCTTAAAAGGTCATAGCCCCGATATTAAGGCCAATGCCATAATTTCAAACTTATAAGACCCCTAATAGGGCATACACTCGATATGAAGGCCGAGGTCATCTCGCTAGGGGACTAATCATAAGACCTTGATGAGGCAAAATAAAGCTTATAAGACCTCAACGACAAACATCAAAATTCAAACCACAAAAGCAAAGATAAAGGCAAGATGAAAATTTATGCAAAAACAAGAGGAAAGATCTCTTTATATAAATGGTGGTAAAAAGGTACATTTACAACACTTACTCCCACAGGGAGCCTTTTGCCGAAAGAAAACCTAGTCTATCATTATCATCGATGGCTTCGTCTTTTCCCCCTCGGGGACTTTGCCTTCATCAAACCCCTCGGAACTAGCATCCCCGTTAGCTTATTCCCCCTCGTCTTTAACATCGGCTTCATCGTCGGTAGAAATGAGGAACTTGGCATTAATCTCGTCCGCCTTAGCCTGCTCTATCTCCTCCGAGATATCAAAGCACTTATCATGAATCTCCTCTAGGGTCTCCCTCCAGGATCTGCATCAGGAGTACTTATTGCTTCTTCTCTCTCCATTAGAAGCCTCTCTCAACCTCTTCCGAGCATCAGTGGCTTCTTTTAGATAGACAGTTGCCTTTTATCGGCCTTTATTAGGACTCCTTCTCCTTCGGCTTGAGCCTCCGGCCTTCATCTTCAAGAGATCGGTCTCGAGCTTAAATATCTTGCTCGCTCGAATAAAGTTTCTCTCTCGAGCATTACGGAGTTGAATTTCAAGGGCAGAGACTTTATCCAAAGCATTTTTTCTGGCCGCAACCAGGGCATCCATATGTGCCTTCAATTCGTTGCACTCAGAATTGACCTGGTCGACTTTGCCCCGAAGGCATTCCAGCATCTCAGTATCTCGCTGCAACCGAGACACCAAAATATTAGCCCCCGAAGATGGGAAAGGAAGCCCAAATTCTCAAAATAGAAGTTACCTGTTTCTCGAGGTAGTCCTCGTAATTACAACATCAGTTCAACTCCGATCGAAGGTGTGTCAGCTCTTTTGCCTTCTTGTAACAAAGAATCCTAAGGTATCTCTCTCCATTCGAGGACCTATCCAACTTGGCCTCACATTGAAGCAGCTCAGCCTTAAGTTTGTCAAAGACCTATGAAAAAGAAGGTGCAGTTAAATAAGAGAAGAAACTATTGGAGTTAAAAAGGTCATAATGCCGTCTGAAACTCACCATAGAATAGAGCCGTTGAGCCTCCTTAAAGGTCGAGTTTGCATCTACCAGTCTGGCCTCAGCGGCCCCGGTAAAGCAACCCTGGAAGGGGACATTTCCTACTGTCTTGGCCTCAGGAAAACCACCCGAGGCCTCCCTCGGGGTACCCTCCAACATATCACAAACTGCCGCTGAGTCAGGGCCTTCGCCCCCCTCTCCTTTGGGGCCTCTCTCTCGAAGCTGGTGTCGCGCCCCCCTTTTTTCCATCTCCTTTTGGATTGGTCAGGGTTTTTGACATTATTGGGACAACTCGTTTCCTTTTGGGAAAGGGGTATAATGAGTTCGAAGAGTCGCCACCTAACGAATTAAGGTGTTTTAGGGCACCTATTAAGAGTCAATCATAACACTAATTGCATAAACGGAGATTGGGTAAGGGCTTGAAATTACTTCAAGGGGAAGGTGTTAGGAACCCCTCAAAGTCCACAACTATGGGTCCCGGCCAAAAATAATTTGTGAATTCATTCAAGTAGCAAATAAATAGTCTAAGCACGCATATGTAAGCAAATAAAGGTCTTAACAGATTAGCAGTCCAACCACACATATGTAAACAAATAAAGGTCTTAACAGATTAGCAGTCCAAGCACACGTATGTAAAGGATAAGGGAGGTCCTAAGTTGATTATCCTATAGGATCATATCTGTGCAATGCCCGGTAATCACTTCTCAATGAGGGGCTACATGTTGCATTAGCGCACATGTCATCATATCCTTTTCTACCCATTGTCCCATCCCTTAGCGGTTATTAAGCGAGTTTTGTTAACGAGGTCTATGCGTGCTACTACTCGTCCCTTCTTTGGTGTCCCGGAGGAGCTTAGGACCTCTAGTATACTGGCAGTTCTAGACAAATCCCTATGGTTTTTAAAAAGGGAAAAACTAGGTGACAAGCAAGAACAAGTAGGACTAGCACATAACTGACAAAAACAGTTAAGAGACTCAGATTCATCTCCACACATAATGCAAATAAACAACATGTCTCAAACCACAGACAAAGGCAACTTTTTATTAGAGAAAGGATCCTAAGACGGGGTATCTAAGTGAACATTAATATACAGAACATGCAACACTGTGTCATAATGCAATGGCAGGGTCCTAATCAGTTTGCCTGCTGATTTTAAGACCTATAGGGCTTTAAGCAGTAAACAGAATTAACACGCAATTTCCAGTTTATAGAGACTAATTACCTAAGGCTTGCCTAGGCGTGGGACTGTGCAATCACAATTACAAGAGTTGTTTAAACAGTTTAGAAGTTATTTAACCTACAACATGCTGCTCTAGGTGACGAAGACTTAAAAAAGGGAATTTTTTGTACCAGTTTTTATTCAGAAGTATGACAATTATATGAGAGACGATTTTTCTATACCTTTTCAGATTAATGACTTATTTTAATAGAACTAGGCGTGTTCATATAAATGCAAGCAGGGTTTCTAGAACATGGTATCTAAATGCATACTGGAATGTCAGTTTATTAGAGCAAAATTTTAACCTATCAGCAGGATTTCTAAGTGAAAAACATCTATTGAAGCATGGATTAGTGATATGCTGAAGCAATAAACGTGAAGCCCTAAGAACATGATATCTAATGCATGTTTAGCATGATTTGGATGAATATGAACACATTAGTCCTAAGACATGGCTTCTAGTGTAGATTCAAAGAATATAGAGCCTAGAAACATGGTTTCTACCCAGTTTTTACCTACAGTACCATACACTACCCTCCCTTTTCACTAGTCACCCCAATATCCATTTATAAATTAATTATTACAAACCAGTAGCTGAACGAATTACATAAATAAATAAAAAGAGAAGAAGTTAAACTATAAGGAGCCTGAAGCAGGCCCAAATACGTCCTGAAGATACCAGGCCTTCAGCAGTCTCAAATGCCAAGGATTTCAGAATCAACTTCATGTCCAGGTGTGTCAGAGTTCCATAAGGACCTCAAGGATCCCGGGCAGTGCTTACACCTAGACTTTCATAACAGAGATTGAGTAAGTGCAGTGTAGAATAGCTAGCCCTAGTGTGCCAGAGTTTGAAGGAATCTCAAGGATCCCAAGGCATTACACACACTGGAGGGGCAGAACCTATTGACCTAAGATTGACGTCAGAGTGCTTGACATAGTTTTGAAAAGGTTTTGATATGAAAAGAATGTTGAGATAACTCTAGGATTGAAAAAGATTTTCTAAAATAGAAACCAGTTTAGTAGTAAAACAGTTTGGGAAAATACTAAAACACTTTTGAAATCAGGACACAAACCAATTGGTCATTAAACAACCAGATTCAGAAACATTTGGCAAACAGATTCCACACAGGGATAAAGGGGTTGGGGACATATAGGAATCACATTTAAGGGTACATGATCAGGGTAAAGGGAGGCATATAGACAACAAATGCATAGAACACTTAGGAGTTTTTATAGGATTAACAGGTTAGTCATGATAGTAGATAATTGGGGACATAGAGCAAGGATGCAGCAAAACCATGTTGAAAGCAATGGGGTATTTGACAGAATTAGACACATAATTAAGGTCAATCGAATACCCTAAGAGACTAGGTGACTTAACATGATCTCTTCAGTGAAGAGGAATAGGTAGGGACTGAATAAACATGCAAGACAAGCATAACATAGACAATTGCAGTTTGGACATGCTAATTACACACTGAACAAAACAGGATTTAGACATTCTAAGAAACACAGTAAACATGACAGGGATTGAATTCATAACTAATGAACTAGTGCAGGAATGAAACACATAGAGTTTGGGTTTCAAGATTAAACTAGAGACATACCAGTTGAGGAAAGGAGTGTCGAATATAAAGCAGGTATAGTTCCAATATCTAGCCTTGGCTTTCAGCCAGCTAGACCAAGAGTTAACACAATTAGCAGAGAAAGAAAAGAGAGTTTGAGTGTGAGTGTGAATGTGTCTATTCTGAACTTAGTTCGTCTCGAGAGATAAAACAAAAGAGTTTCTATAGTAGTTTAAGAGTAGGACAAACAAGGTAAAAGAAATCAGGAGCCAACAATTAAGGATATCACAGAGTCCAGTCACATAAGAAGTTCAGAATAGACCCCTTTAATTAAGGAAAATTTATTCAAACGGTAATAACATGGATTTAATTAAGGCGAGAAATTCAAATCAAACCAAATAAGGGAGCCAAAATAAGCTCCTTTAGTTAAGGGAAATTGATCAAACGGTAATAACATGGGTCTAATTAAGGAAAGAATCCCAATCATACCATGTAAAGGAATCAGTAAGAATCCACAGTTATACAGGAAATTAAATAAGGCAAGGATGGATAAGTAAGGTCATAAACAAGGAAACATGCAAGACTTGGGCATACAAAATCTCTAAAAGAGCAAATCAATTAGTCAGAATTTCAAAGTAATACTGATTTCTGGGGGGAAAGATATCAACTCCCACAAATTGAGAATGAGTTAAGTAAAACTTCAGAAACACAGAAATTAGTCCGGAAAATTGACTCAAAAACCCTAATAGAGATGAACTATGGTTAAAAATCATGAGACACTAAATTTTACTAAGGAAAATTGTGTAGGTCAAATATACAGAGTGAATCAATACAACTAGTAACATTGAAAAACTCAGAATCGAAGCAAAAAGCGAAACAATGCCACAAGTAACACGAAAAACCCAGAATTGAAGCAAAATATCATAAATCGACTAGGGTTTAGGCAAACTCAACATAAATCGGTCAAAAGCACATAAGAACAGAAGATTAAACATTCAAAATCAGAAAACTTTTTGGAGAAGATGATTTTCAGTAAACCCTAGTTTTAGGAAAACGAAAAATCACTTGAAAAACCAGAAAACTTTCAAGGAAACATGTGAGATAGGTCCGATTCATCTCAGATCTGTACAGATTGGAGAAGATCGAAGATAGAAATTAGGGTTTTAAGAAAATAGCATAGAGAGGAAGACGAAGCTTAGAAATCCATAGGTTTAGGTAAAAGCAAGGAGATCTTACTAGAGATCGAACTAGAACGGCCTGAAACAGGCAAGCAAAAGCCAAAGTCGTAAGGGGACTGACCCTGGTCCCTTGAGGTCTTTAGATACAAGTACTACCAGCATAAGAGAGCCATGAGAGGCCTGAGGGTTGTGAGGAACCACCATGGTTGATGATTGAGAGTGACGGCGAGGTGTGTCACACCTCCTTTTTTTTTTCAAGTACCCCCGGGTAAGAGGGTAATAAGGGAGTTTTTCCACGTAAAGTGACATTATTCGATTTTTGGGATTCAATTAATTTCAGAGTCGCCACCCGAATTTTTACGGTGTTCCGGGACACCATTTATTTATTAGAAATCCCAAAAACCGAAGAAATTTTTGACTCTGTTTAAATTGTTTGCGAACCAGAAATCCGGGCAAGGAATTCTTTTAACTCGGGAGAAGGTGTTAGGCACTCCCGAATTCTGTGGTTCCAGCACGGTCGCTTAATGATTAAACTTGGCCTAAATTGTTTAATTACTGCTCTTGTACCTATGTGCATTTTTAATCTTTTTACCGCTTTTATTATTCATTTGTATTTAAATAGTTATTTTCATACGGGTCACGTATGGGTAAACCCGTAGAGTTTAAAATGTATCAAAAATCATGTCACGCAGACGTGTACACAATTCTCGACACTGAACTCATTTAAAAGATAAATAGGGTGCACAAGCGCATATTTTGTTTTGTTGGCAAAAAGAGACCGAAATTACGTCACGCGAACGTGTACGCAATTCCGATAATTTTAAGAAGTTCGTTCCTAAAAGTGTCTCTACGAGTATTCATTTTAGTCTTTATTTCTGTTACGTAAAACGTATACACAATTGGAGAAAAAGGTTTATTTGATCTTATCCAAAGTTACGCGAACGTATACTTTAATGATTAATTTGTTTTTCTAAGTCCGAGGCATTAAATATCTAAAAGGCTTTCGAGATTCACTACATCTAAATTAAAAATCTCAAGACAGAATTTTAGATTCTATCTCTTGATAATTGATTTGAAACCCAATTGTGTTTAGTAGTAAGAAATTTACAGTGAATTTTGTAAATGAAATACTCCTCATGCTAATTGACAATAGAAGAGAAGAGACTGGTTACAGATTGTTTAACACAGTTAATGGGTCTACATTCCAGGCCCCACAGCCTGAAATTCAGACTCTATAAGGCTCAATTGGGCCGTGCTCATGAGTCTGGACCAACTCAGGTGACCTTAGTAGGTCTGGCCCATAACTACTATAATAATAAACGTTTCAGATTTAAGAAAATACAACTGATCACAAATTTTATATAGTTCAATCCTTAATAAAACAAATAATGTATACAAATGACTATAAATACGCTATTACATTGTTCTTACATTAAAAATATAGTTTTAAATAATACAAAGAAAGTAAAAGGATCCCAATTAGCTGCTGCTCCTGTGCGAGCCATCAACCTTTATGCATTAGGATCTGTATTCTTCAGCCTTTAATCCCAAACTAACAGACATAATTCATGTGCACTTCCAAAGACTGAATCTGATCATTATGGAGATCAGATTCAACCCTTTTAAATGTTGTCCTCATAGTGACATCCAATCATGTAAGTTCTAAATTGTCCAGACCAATATTTAAACACTTTACGAGATAAATTTGACCATGAAGGGGTCAGATTCACCACCCTTTAGTGCTTGTTTAATGACTCTACTATGACTTCATTTACATAGACTTAATCACAAAAGTATTTAAGAGAAGTTTCTACTGTTATAATCACATGAATGGACAACAAAATTTTAATAAGTAATCACCAGATTCTCCAGAAGGAAAGATAAACATGTTTTATGCATTTTATGAACTGAATCTGACCATAATGGAGGTCAGATTCAGCTTCAGTTATGCTGGACAATGGGAAACCACAATTTGGTATTTGCAGAATATTTAAACAAACTCAAACAAACCATGCATTTATCAAACCTTATGCAGTCAAAGAAATCCAAACGAGATACATTCTTACAACAGTATAAGACACATCCTAAGCTCTGAAAGTTTCATTCATTTTTTTTTCTAAGACAAAGATTACATAGCTAAAGAAGAGCTCAAGCAACAAAGAGAATCAACAAGTTATATAGCAAAAGTTCAGAGTTTAAGAGGATTCATTCATTGATAAAAAAATTGCATACCTTTAGAAAAAGAAAACAACAAAAGACTTGACCAAATAAAGGTCAAGTAATAATCAGCAAGAAGGGAGAAGATTCAGCAGCAGCAAACATAAACTTCAGAACAAACAGCTCCACAGAAAATATCCCAGAAAACTTTTGGAAAAAACCAAACCAAAACTGAAAGCCCAAATAGAATCTAGAAATGAGAAAATTCCACCCCAAAAACCTTGAAGAGTTCTTGAAGGAATAAACAGATTTCTTCCTATTACTTTTGGAATGATTCTGATCTTTTTATGTTTTCAGAATGTTTTTGCAACTAAGAGAGTATTCTTTTTTTTAGAGTGTCCAAAAAAAATCCTTTTAATGGTAAAAAGTGTGTGTATATATAGGGGTATTTGGGGATAGGATATGCTTAGCATATTCCTTATCCAATAAGCTGAAAAAATACAAATGCAGTTGTCAACCTTATCTTTAGCGACAGCTGCCCTCATTCTAGAAAATTCCAGCCCTTACAATTACTATTTTATCCCAAAAAAAATCTGATTTCCTAGTTCTAGAAGGTTCTTGGGTTGTTATACCCAAGATTCCTTCACCTAGGATTCCTAATATACCCCTTGAAGTCCCTAAAATCACCACTAGGTAACCAGGGTTAACTTGCTTGGGGTTGACTATTGACTCTAATTAATTAAACGTAGTTAGGTTCCTTAGTTGATTAAGGCTAATATGTATTATCAACTTAATCCTAGTTTAGTTGACTTAATTAAGATTAATCGACTTGGTTCCTTAAACTTAGGTTAGATGATTTGTTCAGTTAATGAAACCTAAATTAATTATCTTAAGCAAGAAATTTCTTTTAAGACTTAGTCAATTGTTTAAGAAACTAACCACCTAAGTTAGACTAGTTAAGCAAGTGTATTTTAGGAGGTCGTGACTAATTAGGGCAGCCTTGAGCTAAAAATTGAACTAAATTAATTCATGGCCATGCACTGGCTCAGATTAACTTAGTATTATTCCTAAAAGAGCTAGGACAGACGAATTGAAGCATTACTGAAACAACCTAAAATGAATGGTTGGCATGAGATTTGGTCTAAAAATGAAATCCAGAAGAGTTCCTAAACTAACTAGTCAAGATTCAAACAATGAAAACAATCGAACTAGGGCGCGGATTCAATACACGAGATAGAATTAATCATACTCAATCGATTTAACACAACAAATAGTGAAGGACAACAAACAGATATGAATTTAGACATATTCATGATGATTTTTACAGAAATTAAACTAACGGCCTATTTGACATCATTGATCAGAAATTACAAAACACATAGAAAATGGGGGAGGGGGATACCCGTTTGAGGACTTGACCGGAAAAGTTGAAGACTGCTGGACTTTGGTCGGACTCTGGTAGGGTTTGAAATGAATCAAACCATCATGAATCGATTGATCTAGTCAAGAGCAATCGACCCATGAAGGTCTGAGCCATTAATTGTCTTTGAATCGGCCGGGGAGTAATTTTGGGGTTTTCAGATTCTTAGATCTGAAATTGATGCAAATCGATTGGGTTTTTGGGGAAACTAGAACCGGGAGGTGATAGAGGAGACAATGGTGATCGCCTGGTTAAAAGTTGGGGTCGACTGGAGAAGCTCCACCGCCGAAGGCGATTTCCGGCCGGCGGAGTTAACACGGGGTGAGAGAGACGAGAGAGAGAAGGGGTATGGGGGTGTTAGACTTTGGTGAAATGAGAGGGGTATGGGGGTGTTAGACTTTGGTGAAATGAGGGGGGTGGGGTGTGGTTGGGACATATATATACTTAGGGATTGGATAGTTCTCAGTCATTGGATCTGGAAAGATCAACGGCTGAGATTGACACTCTCAAAAACGGGTGTAGTGTATGGGGCAGGCCAAACTTCAGCATATTGGGTGTTGAAGTCTTTTAAAAATGAACTAACTAACTTCAGCATGTTGGGTGCTGAAGTCTTACAAATGAACTAAATAACTTCAGCATATTGGGTGCTGAAGTTTTTACAATTGAACTAAATAACTTCAGCACTNGAAGTTTTCACACATGAACTAATAACTTCAGCACTTCTTCTTAAGTTTTCACACATGAACTAATAACTTCAGCACTTCTGCTGAAGTTTTCACACCTGAACTAATAACTTTAACATATTGGGTGCTGAAGTTTTTGCAATTGAACTAAATAACTTCAGCACTTCTACTGAAGTTTTCACAATATAAACTAAATAACTTCAGCACTTCTGCTGAAGTTTTCACAAATGAATTAATAACTTCAGCACTTCTGCTGAAGTTTTCACAAATGAATTAATAACTTCAGCACATCTGCTGAAGTTTTCACAAATGAACTAATAACTTCAGCACTTCTGCTGAAGTCCCCCTTTTTTTTTTGAAAAGCGGATATTGGGCTGGGTTACTGGGTCGTGTAGAGTTAGGGATTGGGCCTGGGTAATTCTAGCCCAGGTCCGAATTTTGCCTATTTTACATCTAGTTAATTAACTCTAATTATGTTAACACCCAATAAAAAATGTAGTAATTAATTCTAAACTCAATTTGTCTAATTATATTTATTTAAATGATAACCAAGATTACGTGCTTAATCATGTCATTTTAAACTATTTATGAATTTAAATGACGGATTATGGCTACGCAATGTAAAAAATAAATTCGCAAATAGCATTAAAATCCAACAAAATTAGGAAATCAATTAATTAATTGAGATTTTGTAGGATTATACGATAGGTAAAAATCACGTGCTCACAAGAGTTATATTCGGGGTGTGAAATTTTTAGTAAACTGAGTTTCACTATTCGATTGTACTTGCTTAAATCCTTGCATGGGTTGAGTAATGTGGCTTTCTCTGATTTGTTAGAGTTGATAAAAGAGGCATTTCCCCTTGCTCAGGTACCAGAATATTTCAACAAGGCTAAAAGCATGATAAAAGATTTGGGTCTTCATTATAAAAAATACATGCATGCCCTAATAGTTGTATGTTATTTTGGAAAGAAAATGCGAATGCTGATAATTGCTCTATTTGTGGGTCTTCAAGATGGAAGAGTGTTGGTCCCTTGACTAAAGAAAGCTCTAAAATCCCTAAAAAGGTTTTAAGGTACTTTCCTTTTTATACATGCATGCAATGAGATGGAATGCTAATGAGCGACCCAATGATGGGAATATAAGACATCCTGCCGATGGGGAAGCTTGGAAGGCTTTTGATTCTTTGCACCCAGACTTCTCTAGAGATCCTCTGAATGTTAGATTGGGTCTTTCAAGTGATGGTTTCAACCCGTTTCGGACCATGAGCATTTCTCATAGCACGTGACTTATTATGTTAATGAACTATAATTTATCACCGTAGATTTGCATGAAGCCGGAGTATAATATTGTCTATGATCATTCCGGGTCCATCATCTCCGAGAAATGATATAGATGTGTACCTACGTCCATTAATTGAAGAATTGAAGGAACTATGGGAAACTAGGATAGACACGTTTGATAACCAAACTTTTCGAATGTGTGTTGCCTTACTGTGGACAGTTAGTGATTTTCTAGCATTAGCAATGCTTTTAGGATGGAGCACTAAGGGGAGATTGGCATGCCCCACTTGCAATTATGACACATGTTCTCAATATCTCAAACATAGTCATAAGATGTGTTACTTGAGTCATCGAAGATTTTTGCCTCGTGATCATCCATTCCGAAGAGATAAGAAGTCTTTTGATGGTAAGGAGGAGCATAGACCTGCACCTGCTCCTTTGTCGGGTAAAGAAGTGTTTGAAGAGCTGCTTGAATTCAACAATATCTTTGGAAAGAGCACTAAAAAAAGTCCTCGGAGTGATAAGGGTCCGTGGAAAAAGAGATCCATCTTTTTTGAATTGCCATATTGGGTGCATAACATATTGAGGCACAATCTTGATGTGATGCACATCGAGAAAAACATATGTGATAGTTTGCTTGGGACTTTATTAGAAATAGATGGAAAATCAACGGATCATGAAAAATCTCGCTATGACTTACAGGAAATGAGGATACGAAAGGAGCTACAACCAAGAATAAACAATGATGGAACGATAAGTTTGGCTAAATCTTTTTTCTACATGCAACCAAAAGAGAAAAGTTTATTTTGTACTATCATGAAAAATGCAAAATTACCAAAAGGTGTGCTTCGAATATTCTGAACGCGTGCATGTAAAGGAGATGAAAATATCAGGGTACAAGAGTCATGACGCTCATTTTATAATGTATTACTTGCTCCAGGTTGCTGTTAGAAAAGTGTTGCCCAAGAATGTTTTGTTGGCCTTGATTAGGTTGGGAAATTTCTTTAGAGCTATATGTAGTAAGGTCATAAGGCGAATAGATCTTGAAACAATGCAGTCTGAAATTGTTGAATAACATGCGAGCTTGAAAAGATTTTCCATCCAACATTTTTTGACATAATGCCACATTTGCCTATTCATTTGGTGGTTGAAATTAAGCTTGGGGGTCCGGCTCATCTCCGTTGGATGTATCCCATTGAGAGGAACTTATGTAAGTACAAGGCATTTGCACGTAATCGATCTAGTCCAGAAACGTCAATAGCAGAGGGGTTTTTGATCGATGAGTGCTTGACTTTTTGTTCGAGATATCTACATGATGGCGTGATGACAAAATTTAGTAGGTACCAAACTGTGGATGATGAGTGCTCTCAAAATTTGTCACCTATATTCCCTGATATAGGCTATCCAATTGGAAGTAAGAAAAATAATGCTTTTCTCATGGATTCACAGTTTTGCTTTGAGACACATCGATATGCTCTGTTCAATACTGGAGATGAACAAATGGAAAAGTTTATCGAGTAAGATAAATTACATAAACAATTATTTATTTATATAATTTTTTATTAGATGATTAAACTTGAAATGTTCTTGATTGCAGGGAACATAAGAATTTAATTGTTAATGATAGTAGATCAAATGCATGGGTAAGAACAAGGGACCATAGTCGGGAATTCAGCAATTGGTTTAAAGAGAAATTTAAAACTATTGTAGTACCAGATTATTTAAGATGGCTAGCCAAAGGACCTAATATGGTAGCCAAAAGATATACAGCATATTTGATTAATGGATACTCATTTCATACCAAAGAACGGGGTTCCTGATGCAAGACTCAAAATAGTGGGGTAACTTTATCGACAACAACAGATAGTTTTGCTAGTGCTAGGGACCAAAATCCCATCGATGGTGAGGTTATCTATTATGGAGCGATTCAGGATATCATTGAGATTGATTATTGGGGTTGTTTTAGTATTGTACTATTTAGGTGTGAATGGTTTTGTAATGAAATAGATTATTATGGGTTAACTCGGGTGTACATCAATAGATTATGCAGTACACATTACCCTTTTGTGTTGGCATCACAAGTTTATCAAGTTTTTTATGTGGAGGATCCAATTGAGAAAGATGTTTATTATGCGAGGAGCAAAGTACCTGTTGATTTGTATGATCTGGAGGAAGAAGACTGTCCCAATATTGGAGAAACATTTTGGAGGGAACCTACTAATGACATTGGTTCCTCATCTAGGTTACTTGATGTTGGCATTAGATGGTCAAGAGAAGATGTACCCGTTGATATTATTCATATTCCATCTGATGCACAAAATTTACCTGATATAATTGTGGAAACATCGGAAGAGGAGGATAGGCTTGATGATACTGATTAGGACTGGATGGAATCAGATGATTAAATAAGAAAATTCTGAAATTCTTTTAAGTATATTATTTTTTGAGTGAGTGATAATGCCTTTTTTTTGAATACTCATTTTATGATTATTTTTTTTATATCCTTTAGAAAATTGTTCTGACATGCTTCAATTTTGCAGGATACTGAATTAATTGTAAGAAATTTAGGATCCTTTTGTTCGATTGTTGACGCCCGTCCCTTCTCCAATGTCCTCCGTTCCTTCCCGAGAAGCTTAGTTTTCGAAGTGGTAATTGATTCAATTCACATATGTTCTTTAAAAATTTTGTACTTTAGCCTTGCTGAAAACAGATGATTGCATAAGTAATATGGTGTTTGTTGTGACATGCTTCAATTCTTGCATTTTGCTGACTCCCTGTATGAATAATTTTCCAGCTCCAAAATTTCTTTTTTCCAACTAAACTGTCACCCCCACACGCCCAAGCTATTTCCAGTATGGTCCAGTGATGAAAACCATAGAACTATCTATTTTTGTTTAAGTTTGTGTGTGCTTTTCTTTGCCTGCCCTGTTGATTTATTATGATGCAGTCTTCTACTTGCCACACTGTGATGTTTAACAACCATAAGTTGTCCAGAAAATGGGAAATGACTTTGAATTTTCCTTCCAAACTTGTGTTTTTTGTTCTGATAGATGCTAGCTTTCCTATGTTCTTCCTTTCCTCATTCCACTTCCACAGATTACACCCCATGTGCCAGTCAAAATTATTGTTGTACCAACTGAAAATCCTGTGATTTAGCAAGTGTAACTTTTTGTTTTTCACCAGACTTCCTCTAGACTTTGAGTCACATGTGTTTGTCTCCTTTAGATTCCTTTTATATTCATATGCTCCTTCCTTTGCCTGGATCCCTGAATCCCACAGACTCACCCTCCATTTTCCTGTATATCCAATCCTATATTGTCCAATTCGATTGTATATTAGTAATGTTTCTCAAATCCTTCCTTAATGATTTTGAAACCTTGGCAGTAGAGGGATTAGAGTATTTTCACTGTCTTGCACACTCTTGACAGTCCAATATGCCCATCCAAATGATGCAAGCCCATATACTCTTAACTGAGCCTTAGCAAATTCTTGGTACTCCCCTGAAAACCATATAGTGAACTGCTATAACTTAATCTCCAGTAGGAAAGATATTGCATATTATCTAGTTTAATATAAGTCCTCGTTTGCATATTCTAGTACTTACATAATAGATAAATGAAGATTCATATTTCAAAGTGATGTTTTAGTTCAAATGCTAGACTATATTGTAATAGAGAATAAAATTTGCTTAATCTTCTATGTTCACTCGATAAATGGTTAACCTGTAGTAGCAGTTCAAGTCATGTTTTCATTATGTTTTGTGCAAAAGATCATTTGCAGGAGTTCTAGTGATATATATAGAGCTCAATTTGATGGTACAAAAAGTTAATTAGAAACTCTGTACCTTGTTAATACCTGAATGTCAGTTGTGCCTCATTTATCTCACTTATAATCATTCATACAATCAAAGGTGATTTTCTGTTGCAAAAGAACTTCACGTGCAATGTTTGTATCTCAATCTGATCTATTCTTGAACAGATTAATATTCGAAGTTGGGCCATTGTTCGGACAGTTTTGTGAATGTTGGATAGAATTAAGTATCACTCCTTAGTGCTTCTATTAGAAATGATATACTATGTTTGTTGCTTTTGCTAACCTATATTGTGTTTGCTTTTCAGAGAATAGTCATGAATCAAGAAGGGTGCTCAAGCAAAAATAAGAAAATATCCAACCGCATTGCAGCGGGATCACTTGCATCTTTATAAAATTAAAGGGTTTCGTCGTTGACAACAAAAAGAATCTTCCAAGCTACAAGGTAAAATGCAAATGAAGAACGGCAATCAGAAGGTGGATTACTTTTATCTTTGCGAAACCAAAAGGTTTCGTCATTGACAAAAAAAACAGTCTTGAAAGCTATAAGGCCAAATGCAAATGAAAAACGACAATCCGAAGGCGGATCTCAATTGCAAGAACAAGTGCAGCAAGTGCCACAGAATTGCACTTCTTCAGCAACACAGGGAGTACATGAACAAGTGCAACAAGCGAATATGGATTCCATCACTCCACCATCAGAAGGAGTACATGAACGATCTGATAATACTACCAATCATGAAGCAATTGAACAATTTGAGGAACAAGGCAAGTATATATAAACTTAAATCATAAAATTAACTAAAAATAGTAATGAATGATTATCTTTGCTTTGTACTATTGCAGGCCCCTCCTCGCCAAAAAGAAAAAGAGGTCGGACTCAAATGCCAAAGGTCAATGGTAGAAAGGAGCGTAGAATAATTATTATAAATGAGTATAATCAACCCGTTGGTCCTACTAAAGAGGTTGTAAAAGAGTTGGGTAGCGGAACATTGGGAAGGAGTGAAACTTTTTGTCCTCTTAATGTATTTAATTGGAGGAAGTTAAACACAAAAGATGATATGCGGAAATACATCAAGGTATGAAGTTCTCAATATTCAATAAACATGGATGATATTTCTTATTTTTACACTAACCCAATTAAACTAAATTTGTAGGAAAAATATGACATTCCTGAGGAGGCGAAACCATGGGTTTTTGAATCAATATGTACTGCTTGGAGAAAGTATACGAATCAATTGAAGAGAAAACACTTTGAAGCCTATGAGAATGATGAGCTTCGAATGGAGAATAGGCCATTAGATGTTTCGGGATCTCTCTTTAAGGAGCTTCTTAACTATTGGAACTCCGATCCTCACAAGGTAATTATATTCATTCTTGTTTCATTAAGAAGGATTTCCTGTAACTTGTGCATAGCACTTTGTTTGACCTTGATTTTAACATATATTTGCAAGACATAACAATATTTTTTGATAATAGAATGAATCATTTAGCTAAGCTCCGCTATTTGGTAGACATAACAGCATTTTTTGAAATAAGTTGCTATTTGGTTGACTCATTTATTTGCAGAAAATGTATGAAACCAATAAAATGAATCGAAATAAGTTGAAGTGTCCGCACACTACTGGCAGAACACCTTTTGCTCTAGTTCGCGAGGTTTGATGTTTCTCTTTCTTCTTTTTTTGTTCTTTTTTAATTAAGAACTTGCTAATTTTACATGGAAAGATTCTTATACTAGTTTTCATGTAACTAGGCAAAAAAGAAGGAAACGTCTGATACTTCAGATACTCTATCAAGTAAGGATATCTTTTTGGCTACAAGAAAAAGAAAACTTGACCGAGTATACAAAAGCTCATATGACAATACGATTAGTAAAATTGTAAGAAATTTCTAATTTAAAGTTTTTTGCGATTATTTATTTGCTCTTAATTAATCATTCAATTTTATTTAATTAAACTCTTTTCTCTATGGTTTGTAGGCTGAAATGGAGAGACTACAATCAACTAAAGAAATTGAAGATGGCAGTCATTCAGTTGACGCTTTTGCATCAGTCATTGGACCAGAACATCCAGGTCGCGTGAGATTGTATGGATGAGAGGTTACCAAGACTGTCTTAAAAGGGAAAATAGGGAATCTTGGATCTTCTTCTGATGCTGCTGATGAGAGGATGCAACAGAAAATGGAGGAAATGGAAGAGAGGATGCAACAAAGAATGTTGGAAAAATTGAACGAACAAAAGGATGCTATGGAACAACATATTACAATGAACGTCATCGCACGACTTCAGCGTCTGAACCCAGAATTGCGACTTGATGCTGACATGCTAAGGTTCGTAGAAGCTTCCTCTGCTCAATAATTTGTTGTTCAACTAAACAATCGATCATCTGCCGGTAGTAACAATCAAGGTCAGTACTTACTAAATATTATACATCTCCTTTTATTTCTTCTTCTCCTCTTTCTTTGTACTTCTTCTTCTACCACTTCTCTCTCTCGCAAAGTCTAAATAGCTTTTTTTACTTTGCCTATGGCACTTAGTCACGCAAATGAAAGAAATGAAAAGAGAATACCTAACATTTGGAATAGTTGCAAATTGTATGGCTTGTGCCTTGTGGTATTTGGCACTTAATAGTGATATCTTTTGTGTTGTTGACTGCCTTGTTGGCTTGTTGGTAGTTGCCATTAAGTTTATTTGTTGTGCTGCTCTTTATGGCCTTGTTGACTGCCTTGTTGGCCTGTTGGTTTTTGGCCGATGAATTACGTCGCGCATTGTGGAGATGATTCAATTATCTTGTAGGATTTGACATTAAGGTTTTAATGGTTCTCATCTGTTCATTCAGTTATACTCGGATTTGTTGCTTTGGTGTTAGTATAGGCTGTGGAAGGCTTCGTAACTTGATAATAACTGATGAATAACTGGCGAACATTTATAAACAAAAAATAGTCCAAGGTATTATCATCAATAAAAAGTGACTTTTCAATAACCATATCCTTATACCAAGTTACCAAAATTATCTGAAATTCACATTAAATTCATTAAAGCATGTCCTATTGAGACAGAATAATCAGACACGATGTAACTCTAGGCACAAACACCATGCTAATCAAGCAGAAGTTCTGAAATATGCAAGAGAAATAACAGACAAAGACAGAAGTTCATAGACAGTAATTAAGATGAGTGTGCTTAACTGCTATATGGCGATCTCTGGTACTGTTGTAATTTGTATTTCGCAGTACCATCTTGGTACTTGTCTTAATAATATTTACTTATCTTATAAAAAATGATTAGACAATGAGTATGTTTAATCATTAATCTACCTTCACGGTAAAGGCTGTCGAACTATCACGGTATTTAAACTTATGGTACACAAAATGAAATTGGTGCATTAATTTAGGTCCATTACAAAGTGACTGGAATCTGTATGAGATGGACAATGCCAATTTTCTGTTTGTTGCTATAACTGGGGATCACTGGTCATTTTTCTGCTTGTTGCTATAATTGTGTATCATCTGTAGCAAAACTATGAACGGGAGCTAACAATCCGGACCGTATTGAAAAGGTTCCTGAGACACAGCATGAAAAAGTAACAATATTAAGAAATTAGGTCCAATAATGAAGAAGGGGTAGAATTACAGTCGCCCTTTGGTTGGGCATTGGTGCAACATTACCTATTGATAAATCCCTAACTTTAGGTCTTTTTAAAAATTTTAAATTGATTCAATTGTGAAATAACACGACTATTAACAATTGTATTTCTATTATTTGCTTTAGCTGATATGCTTGTTGCTATAACTGGGGATCACTTGATAGTGATATCTTTCTGTTTGCTTGTTGCTATTAACAACTGGAATCTGCAAATTCTGTTTATCGTGCTGCTTGTTGCTATAACTGGGGATCACCGGTCACACGTTTATCGTGCTGCTTGTTGCTAAAGAATGTGAATTGACTGCTTATATAATTGCTAAATGATCCTAATTTTGATACTGAGGCACAACTGTTAATCCAGCTTGTTAATTTCCAAAAGTTTTGAATGTGGCATTTATATACTTCTCAAGCCAGGTCTACCTTTGCTAATAATTATGTAGTGGTTTTACTTGCATTAAACAGTTCTCCTGATGCTTTCAGCTGCCTGTCAAGCATAATGTTGCTTTAAGTTTCCTTAAAATCCATTACCTGCTTGATGTTTGGTGTGTTTTTTTGGTCGACGATAGGGTTCGTGATTTTTGGATATGTATTTTTTGAAGCTTGGCACCTACACGCCCTGCTGCTGATTGTTGGTGGCATTACTAATACAGCTTGTTAATTATAGATGTGTGTTTCTGTACCTTTATTTTGCATTTTCGTGTTGGTTAATATTAATTGAAACATGATACAGTGCTCATCTGATTGTGAAAACTGGTAACATTAATCAACATTGGATTTAACATGGATCTTTATTTGGAAAAGCCGATTGGTCAGCATTTAATTTACTTAGCCACTCAACATACATTGGATTTAATTTACTTAGCCACTTGTGGGATTATACTGGGTTGTTGTTATTGTTGTTGTTGTCATGATAGAACTCTTGGTAATGATATTTTCAATGATGGTGGAGTGATGTACTTGTTTTTCTTTCAAGCTATGGCTTAATTTATCCTCTTGAAGAGTAATGACTTTATTTATCCTCTTTTGTAGGTGGAGTAAATCAAGAAATCAAAGAAAATGATGAAAGTGAAGAACTAGACCTTACTTGAGACGAATTTTGAATTGCTATAGATGAATGTTCTATAGAAATCTTTTGTTATCAACCTTTTTGAAACTTACTCTCTTGAAATGTATTAAACTTATGCATTTGGGGTAGAACATTTGCTTTATGTATATTATTTGCTTGATGGATAATTTATATTATTAAAAGTTTCATTTTATGATTATTTTAAATTTTAGTGTTATTATAATTTATTTTATATATATAAATATTTATTTATAATAGGGGCTATATTTTTGTTTCAACTGAACTGTTACAATAGCCTACCAGAATCGTTGCAGTAGGACACAAAATGACGTTCCATGATACAATGCAAACCGTTGCGATAGGTCACATAAACCGTTCCATAATGACCTATAAATTGTTCCCAGACAAAAACAAAACCGTTGCAATAGGGTAAAGGAACCATTGTTATATCCATAAATAACCGTAACAATAGCTTACAAAAGTGTTGCATTAAATAATATGGTAACGGTTAAGAACCGTTCCATACACACTATATTAACAATTTTAAACCGTTCCAATTGAAAAATATAATCGTTCTAACAGAGTAAGGGAAAACCGTTGCGATAGATGCATCTATAGCCACAGAGATGCAAACCGTTGCAAGAACCGTTCCCATAGACCTATTGCCACGCGGGCTGATGGAACGGTATGTAAACCGTTCCCATATATATATGGCAACGGTTAAACGGTCTATGGGAATGATTTTCCAACTGTTGCAGTAGGCCAATTTTTCAGTAGTGCCACGATTTTGATAGGCATATTAGTGATTTGGACAGGCTGAAACAGGGAAAAGTCGAAGGCATTACTTGAATGCTATTGCTATGCAAAGAGATGATCAAAATACCTATTTCGGCCGGAGAGAACATGCCATTCAATAGGAAATTCCTGAAATTGTAGAGGCTTGGTTCGATCAAGCTGCTGACTTTGAGGTGTGAATCATCCGAAGTCACTTAGCATGGCGTACTCCTCCTGTACGAAATGAGGTTTGAGACCAAGCTCCTCCTTAGATACATGAAAACTAAGCTATCATTTTTTTGTCCAACTCTAAATTTTCTACCACGCCTTATTTCACACAAATGACCACATATGTCTCACAAAGCATTGACAATGTGCCATGTTGACATTAGCTGCCAAAATCTCGTCCACGCCATTTTTTGTGGAAAGGTTTAAGTCTCCGTTTGTATTATGGAGCCCATATTAAACCAGACATATCATTTAGTGATTCTTATAGACATTTTTCACACAAGAAATTTGAGATTCATTCTCATTGTTCCTTTTCTCTTTTTTTTTTCTTTTTTTTAATGTGATAGAATTTTTTTAAGAAAAAACAACAACGAAAATCATTTTTCACCTTCAACCTTACTTTTTAAATCAAAAAATCTATTTTAATTTTAAATTACAGAAAACTTTTCTACTTATCTCAAATTCTTACGACAAAATTCATAGCTGACGTAATGTTGGAAACTTGCCGGGAACAAAAATTAATTTTCATCCGTCGAATTCTTGAATTTCTTATTTTAATCCTTATTATAATTTTTTTAATAACCCTGGTGCACGGCATTTAAATTAGTTGTTTTTCTTTAATTAAGGACAAGTTGCACCAAAATGCATAGAATAATATTACAAAAAAGATTAGGGCTGGGTCCGACTAAACTCAGGTGAACTGGAATCATAGTATTAACTACTAGTTGCTCCACTTGGTTATATAACTTTCAACTTTAATTATTATAACTACGCTATTCTAGACATGGACACTATCTGAAAAAGTAGATCGACAAACTACAAGTTACTCAGTGTGACAAAAGATAACTTTTAGGCCTTGATTGATACTTCTTGCGTCCTATTTTTTTTTTTTTTTTTTTTTTTTTTTTTTTTTTTTTTGTTGATAAACACGACGTTTAATAATACTTGTAGGAAATAGTAAAAAATAATATAACAAAAAAATTTATTGATGTAGAAAATACGTTAAGAACATTAAATTTATAATTAAATGTATTGAAATTCTTTAAATATTTGAAGTCGTAAATACTATATGAGTATATTAGAATGTTCCCGATATGATAGGTTTATCATATAAATGAGACGGAAGTGATTTTTTGGTCTTTTTTTATTTTTTATTTTTTTGTGTTACACAATATTTGTTATTTTCAGATATCAAGAAAGAATTAATTTCTTATTTTTAAATTTGTCTTTGGAGTAAAGAACCTAGGAGTAATTTGTTATATTTTCAATGGGCAAATTAAAGTTAATTTGGTCAACTTTATTGTTAGTTAATGCTAAAAGGTGAATTCCTTAATATGCAAAAGGAGGATTACTACATAAAAAAAATTACGTAAGTGATTAAAGCGATTATCCCTTTGCTTTGGAAAGAGTTGCTTTCTTCCTGTACAGGATAGTTAAAGAGTCAAACAAATCATTTAAAGTAGATCGGAGGGAGTAAAGATCGGCATTTTTGGGTGATGAACGATGATTGATGAGTGATGAAACACGTCCAAAGGGTGGTAAGTTTGGTGGATGCCTAACGCAATTGAGGACAAAGTACTAGAACTAGTTAAAAAGAAACCCTTTTGTTTCTCTTTATTTTATGTAATTACCATACAATTATTTATGCCTTGTGAAATTACTTTAGTTAAATTTTATGTACTTAATTGAATAAATTATTTATATGACATGAAAGTTTTAAGGACCCATTGATAGAAGTACATATAAAGAAAAGTGATACGAACTCATGGAGAATCTTGTAATCATTCCCCTTTTTAGCATTTTAGTAAACAAACAAACACGTATCCAAAAGCGAGCTAAAGAGAAAAAAAAAATGCTACTAATAATATTTATTTATAGCGTTGAGAAGACACGAAGCCTAATCGTCATGTGAACCACTACTTTGTTCAACTACTTTGTTAGTTTTTGCAAATTGTTTATTTTAGAGATCAATGTTGGCAAGAGTCGTGCTTTGATCGAAGGTGAAGCAGGGTCAGGAACGACGAATCTTTTTATGATAAACAGATTCATTTTGCAAGTTCGTTATTACGGGTAGTTCCTATAAAGGATCGGACTAATGACGTATACAATACTTGAATTCTCGATGTAGATGCTACATAGTTAATTCTCATCCTTCAGAGACTACGAGTGAAATAAGAGCATCCGTCGACAAAAGGATCCCCTAAGATGATCATCATTACAAATTCTCAAGTTCGAGGATTAGATAAATTACAAGTTATCTTAATTATAATATGGATAGCGCTCAATATATATGGAAAACTCAACAAGGCATCTCGATGTCGTGATTATGTAAGAAATACCTGCAATTGGATATATAGCGCTTCATTTAATTTGTCCTAAGAAAATGACGAATTAAATAGGAGTACTTTTTTAAACAATCATCTAAAATTACGTAACGTAAGATTTTATGAATATACTATCAGAGGCGGATTCAGAATTTGATGGTAACATGTTCTACTCAAGGGCAAATGCAGGGGTGACCCTTCTATAAAGCAACTAAAGTAACTGCTTTAGGCCCTATGTTTATAGATGCCCCATTTTTTGTTACACTATATACACTATGTATAAGTTTTAAAAAGGTTCGGTGAAGTGAAAATGTTTGATTTCTTTCTTTAACAAGCATAGAGAAGAAGAATTAGCAATTGATATGATTTCCCCCAAGAAAATTGCACTTGAAATGAATATTGAACCCGGATTTCATAATAAACGTATATATATATATATATATATATATATATATATATATCTATATATATATATATATATATATATATATATATATATATATATATATATATATATATCAATTTGACCGAATGTATCAATTATGTTATCCTCTAATTGTACTATTTTTCTTAATATTTTTAATTCTGAATATAAATCTAAACCATCAATATTGAATTGATTAGTATGTTTTAAGGAACATTCAACATTAAAGCAATATTTTTTCAAATTTTCATCCTCTAGTGATCTTAATTTTTACCGCTAAATAGAAAATCAAAAGTATTTTCATATGCTTCGAGTTGTTAAAATCTATTTTGAAGTGAAAAAATAGCCTCATCTACTATGTATAAAGTAATCAACTCCAAAGGACTCTTCGAAAGATTTTGAGATGATCAAAATTCTCATCAAATTGTTACTTATATATATATATATACTTGAGAGAGTCTATATGGTTAAAAATGGGATGAAGTAAAATTTAATTCAGGACTTTTTCTGACTTAAAACTCAACAAAATCAATTGACTAAAGTTATTTCTTGTCTAGAAATATGATCATTAAAGATTATCTGTTATTCTATAAATTTCGATACCACTTACAAAAGTTCTACGAATGCCCCTGGTACTGCAGCTTTTATTGCAAACCGACCATAGTGAAGAGATTGGACTTAGGTGTACATTTAGTCTGTTCGATCCATTTTTAATTAAATCGCTTCGGTCCATTTCGAATTAATTCAATTCAATTTAAAAGATTGTTTTATGTATAAATGAATATGTGATCACAAAATGAAATAAGTTTTGTCCAATTCGGTCTAATTTTCTGGGTTCACATTCGACTAATATGATTAAAAAGTATAAAGAAAGATAAAATTTTAAATTAGAAAATACACCAGTTCAATCTACATACAGCTCGATTAATATGTGTTTGATGCATCATTCTAATGTTTAAAATTAATAAAATAACATTAAATGGATAAAAAAAAAGAAATGATTAAAATCACATTCAAATAAATTGAAGATCTAAAAAAAGAAAAAGGACCAAATATAAAATTTAAATAAATAATAAAAATGAGATTGTATAAATAGAGTAACAGAGGTGAAGAAATTAAAAGGGCATAAAGAAAAGAAAGGGAAGAAAAAAAAAATAACAACACAACAAGTAAGACCACAACAGTCACGATCTTGAGCATTTTATGTGAAGTTTTCGCGCTTTTGCCGTGACCCCCACCTGCAGTCATTTTGTGACTTAGGGTGCCACTCGTTATATATGTTCTGGTGGATTATTATACGCAGCAAAATCAATTTCAGTATCAAAATCATATGTAATCTAGATAACTAACATAAATGAAGTTTCACGGGTTACCTCTTGAAGCGTGAACATATCTGTTTTTCGTGTGAGTCTTCAGTTCCATAACTTCTCAATGGAATCTTCATCACCCGCACAATCGTGATCCTCGAACGTTCCACGGTCTTCTACTGTGTTACCCAAATAATACCCGAAAATAGCAATTTCGTGTGGGCAAAATTTCTAGGAAAATATACTGAAATTTTCGGTCACCATGGCTGAAAATTTCGGCCATCTATCTCTCTTTTCTAGGTGGAAAACCTTATTTATTTATAGCACAAGTTTTAAGGGTTAAAACCCTTTTCCAAAACCTGTTGAGTTTTCTATTTCACCAGAAAAAGGATTCCTTTATTTCCTATTATTTAGGCACATTAGAGACCACAGAATTTAATTAACAAGACTCCAATTATAGAAATAATTTCTAATTTTTGAAATTAATATCTACCATAACTAATTACGAATTATTCCACTAAAAATTTATAATTGCACTCCTTATTCAATTTTGAAATTCATCCATTAAATCTTATTTAACTCCCCGTGTTAAGATTCAGATACTAATCAATTAAATTAAATTACTGATAATTTAATTTATTGATTATTTCCTTTAGACTTTCGCTTAACTTATTTCATGTGTCAGATAGAAAATCCACCGGCCGGTTTTACACATGAAAACTTATAAGCTTTCATAAAGTTGTATCATCAATCTCTAAACCGAGATATGTATTTCATCAACTAACTATTACTTCGCCAATGTACATTATTATTATCCAATTTACCGAGCATATTGACCCGCGAAAGAATCTCTCCTTTTAATAAATCAAAACAATAATTATATACACAACTAATAATAATTATATCAAGATTAAGAGTACAAGTATATTTAATGGTTAGAGAGTTTATTTTATTAAGTCAGTATAAAATACTTATCTCTATTTGGTCCGTTCAATACATAGAAAATGTACTAGCACAATAAGTTGGAATTAAATCATTCCCATAATCAAGATCAATTATATTTAATCTTGTGCTACAATCATCCATGATGGTTTGTCCAATTCTATCATTAGATTGTGAACTCAAAATTTGTACTTATAAGAACCGATGATTTAATCTTCCGGGTATAAGCTAAACTCTATACACTAAATCATCTACTATATAAGTAAAGGGCACAGATGAATATATGATCTATTTAAAACTTTATTAAAATTGAATAAATAATTATTCCATAATAAATACTATATTCAAACCAAACTCATGATTAATAGTATATATCTCAACATGTTCAACATTTTAAAGAAAATACAAGTACATATATACGATTTTACTCGAACGTCCGAGTAGCGTACCACCCCAATCCCTTACATAGATCCGCCCCGTATATTATTGATAATATAGGGAAAGGTGAGTGTAAAAGTACAGTCTTTTATAGTCTGACTTATTTTTGTAAATAAAATTAGGTTAGAAAAGAAAATATTTTACTTTGTGAGCTAATTAATAGCTAAATACTGCTTTCATGAATGAAAAATACTGTGAGATTCAAGTGGCTTTAGTGGGGAAATATCCCAATAATGGATAAACGTGAAGACATTTTCTTCCCAATAATGTCTGCATCATTAATTTATCCAATTCAAATATACAATCACGATTTTGTTTCATGATAAACATGAACATTGAAAATTATAAGAGATAGCTTAATTATAATGACTACTTCTAGTATTTCTATGTATGTATTCTGTACACTCAAAATGAAAGAGTCAAGCCTTTGAATATCTTCTCTTTGATTGTGACTACGTATAGTCATTTGATTTGAATGGTTTGATGGTTCATTTAGATTATTCTATAAACATGATAAAAATGGTTTTTACACCTTTTATGAATACTTCACATATTTAACCGAAACGTGAAATAATAAATATTATTCTTTAAATTCAATTTTGGTGAGTCGTATTTTGGATTCTGGGGATGTGCCGAAATTTTATCTTCGTGAACCTCTTTCTTAATTCCTGTACGTGGTGCAGATACGACAGTATCTTGGAATTCTTGGTAGCCCACTCTCCTTGTACCTGATGTACCAGCAAATCTGAGTCACCAATCACTAACAGCTCCTGGACGTTCATGTCAATGGCCATGTTGAGCCCTAAGATACAGGCTTCATACTTTGCCATATTGTTGGTGCAGGGGAATATGAGTTTGGGAGATACCGGATAATGCTGACCGATTTTTGATATTCAGACTGCTCCAATGCCAATTCCCTTGAAGTTCGCTGCTCCATCGATGAACATTCTCCAACCGTCATAGGATTCTGCAATGTCTTCTCCTATGAATGATACCTCTTCATCAGGAAAATACATTTTCTGAGGTTCGTATTCTCCATCTACAGGGTTCTCAGCAAGATGGTCTGCCAGTGCTTGTCCCTTGACCGCTTTCTGAGTCACATAGATATATCGAACTCACTCAGCAGGATTTTCCACTTGGCTAGCTTGCCAGTGGGCATGGGCTTCTGAAAGATGTACTTCAATGAATCCATTCTCGATATGAGATACGTCGTGTAGGCACAGAAGTAATGCCTCAGCTTCTGAGCTACCAAGTCAAAGCATAAAAAGTACGTTCTAATAGAGAATATCTGGCCTCGTATGGAGTGAACTTCTTGCTGAGATAATAAATGGCTTGCTCCTTTCTTCCTATTTCATCGTGCTTCCCCAGAACGCAGCCGAAAGCTCCATCTAACACTGCAAGGTAGAGTAACAGAGGTCTACTTGGCTCAGGCGGTACCAAGACTGGTGGTGTTGGTGGTGTTGATAGGTATGCCTTGATTTTGTCGAAAGCCTTTTGACAATCATCGGTCCACTTTGTTGCGGCGTCCTTCTTCAGCATCTTGAAGATCGGCTCACAGATAACTGAGACTGTGCTATGAATCGGCTGATGTAATTAAGTCTCCCCAAGAAACTCATCACATCTTTCTTGTTCCTTGGCGGTGGTAGTTCTTGAATGGCTTTGACCTTTGACGGATCCAATTCTATCCCTCGGCTACTGACAATGAACCCGAGCAACTTTCCAGCAGGAACCCTAAATGCACACTTCGCGGGGTTCAGCTTCAGATTGTATCTCTGCAGCCTTTTAAAGAACTTCCTCAAATCTTCCATGTGGTCAGTGGATTTCCTAGACTTGATAATAACATCATCCACGTATACCTAGATTTCCTTGTGAATCATGTCGTGGAAGATGGTGGTCATGGCCCACATGTAGGTGGCCCCTGCATTCTTCAAGCCGAATGGCATCATCCTATAATAGTACACTCCCCACGGCGTAACAAAAGTCATTTTATCAGCATCTTCCTCATCCATCCAGATCTGGTGATAACCACCAAAGTAATCCACGAATGATTGTAGTTCATGCTTGGCGCAATTGTTAATCAGGATATGTATATTTGGCAAAGGAAGTCATCTTTTGGACTAGCCTGGTTGAGATCCCGGTAGTCGACACAGACTCTGACCTTCCCATCCTTCTTTGGTACTGGCGCAATGTTGGCTAACCATGTCGGGTACTCAACTACCCTGAGAACCTTGGCGTTGATCTGCTTGGTGACTTCTTCTTTGATTTTCAAACTCATGTCAGGTTTGAACTTGAGCTTTTGTTTTACCGGTGGACACATTAGATTGGTTGGCAATTTGTGAGCCACAATAGACGTACTTAGACCAGTCATGTCGTCATACGACCAGGCGAATATGTCCTCATACTCCTTTAGAAATTCTGCGTATTCTTTCTTTTCTGACGGCGACAAATGAATGTTGATTCGTGTATCCTTGATGTTTTCTGAATCTCCCAGGTTGATGATTTCAGTCTCATCCAGGTTGGACTTAGGTCTGTTCTCAAAATTCTCAACTTCTTTGACAATCTCGTCAGGTATGTCATGTTCTTTTGAATCCACACGTATTTGCTGCGTTGTCTCGTTGCATGTCACAGTCATCAGTTCATCAAGACAGGTAATAGTAATGTTGTATAGGTAAAGTAAATGAGAGAAAAATGATAGCAATAAGTATTAGTTCATAAGAAAATTTTAAAAATGCTTTTGATAGACTGAACAATTGTTTTAAACATTGAAGATCTTATTACAGGAATTAAAATGCGAAAAAAAGGAAATCACTTTGTAAAGAAAAACAATGAATAGCGCTTGTTTTAGCCTTGCTACCCCGAGGCTCGTCGGGCTTTGGTTGTCCTGACAGTCCAATTCTTGAGGTACGTCCCTCTGCTCACAGCCTGTATGGAAGGGACTTCCTCCCCCTTCTTCTCGAGAATAACACAACAGTCCATATCACTGTCCTCCAGAAACAAGTTCCTCATTGCTGCAAGTGCTTCTTCCTCGTCTGATCCATAAATAACATTGGCCTATTGGAAGGTCTGCTCCAGATGCAGTATTGGTTGCTCCAAAGGGTAATAAGGACCGCGCCATGGTGGCGACCAGTTTTTGAATTCTTCCCAAGTGTATTCATATCCCAAACCGAAAGTGGTGTCATGATTCTTGAGTTTGATAGGTTTGGAGATCCCCTAAAAGTTCTTGCCGAGTCCTTTACCTAGCTTGTACCCTCGCCAATTCATCATACTTGTAATCTTGCTATCCCACCATTTGTCTTTGTCGATAGTGTTGACCCGTTCAATGTGGTGGTAAGTTTCTCCGCTTGGCTTCCTTCTTCCTTCAATCACTGGGATAGTCTGGCGACTGTAAATAGGGTTGCTACCGTCGCCATGAATAATCACCTTTTGGTGTTTCCACTCGAACTTCACTGTCTGATGTAGCATTGATGCTACGGCCCCAGCAGTATGGATCCAGGGTCGTCCCAATAACAGATTGTAGGATGCTGGCACATCTATCACTTGGAAGTCCACCTCGAACCAGGTTGGCCCCATTTGCAGGCATAGGCTGATCTCACCAATGGTGGACCTCTGAGATCCATCGAAGGCTTTCACGTTGATTGCTCCATCCTTTATCGCATTCATCCCTTTACCCAATTTCTTGAGCGTTATCAGCAGACAGATGTTAAGACTGGATCCTCCATCGATCAGGATTCTGGTGATGAAATAATCTCCGCATTGCACAGTGATGTGCAATTCTTTGTTATGGCCCAACCCTTCAGGAGGCAGCTCATCCTCATGGAAAGTGATCTTGTGACTCTCCAACACTTGGCCCACCATATTAGCCATTTCTCCACTAGTGATGTTGTTTGGCACATAGGCTTCGTTCAACACCTTCAATAAAGCATTCCTGTGCGTCTTGGAATTCTGCAGCAAAGATAGGATGGATATTTGCGCTAGCATTTTGTTCAGCTGGTCGATAACCGAATACTCTGTGGCCTGTATTTTGCTCCAAAGGTCGTCCGGACCTGTCTCAATAATGGGAGGCCGGTTGGAAGCCTGCCTGCTGGATTCAGCCAGATGTTCAGGGGTGTAGACTCTACCAGTTATTATCATACCCTGCGCTGCAACAGCTTCTTCAGTCTTGACTTTGCATTTCCCTCTCGCCTCGACTGCATAGTCCCATGGTACAACATTTGTATATAAAGGTGGAGTGGTCGATATCTCCACCGTGATTGGCGCAGCTACCCTCACTTCGAATGGATCATATGTGTTGGGTGGCAAGACTACAACCTCGAATGGTGTGGGTGTATTTTTCGGAGACACGAACTCAACTTCAATCGATATTGGTGTCTTTGCAGGTGACGCTGCTCCAAACTCAAGAGGCATGGACATATGTACCTCAGCATCCTCAGAATGTTAAATCTGGACTATGACCGGGTTGAGAGTGACTGCACGTTTCTTTGGATCATCGCCTTCTGCGATCAATCCGATTGATCCCTCGAGGTCCCAATCATCTTCTATTTCAATCAAGTGGATGCCTCCACCCTTATGGTCCGGAAGAGGATTGTTGCGTACATTTGGAGTGGATTCCTTTGCCACGATAATCTTATTGTCAATAAGGGATTGTATCTTGTCCTTCAAAGAGCGGCATTCATCGATGGTGTGCCCCTTCATGCCGGAGTGGTATGCATAGGACTTGTTTGGGTTGACCCATTGAGAAGGATTCTCAGGGGTTGCATCAGTGATGGTGGTGACATAACCAACAACTTTGAGCTTCTCATATAGTTGGTCGATGGGTTCAGCGATGGCGGTATACTATTTTGGAGGTCTGCGATCAAAATTAGGACGAGGTCTAGGAAAATTTTGACGGGTAGGGGGTGATTGGTAATGAGATAGTTGAGAATTGTAAGTGTGGTAGACAGGAGGGGGTTGTGAGTATCTGGGTGAAGCAGGTTGATATGTCGGTGGTGGAGGTGATTGATAAGTTGGTGGTGGAGCTTGGTATGAGGGTGCTTGGTAATTTGGGGTTGGTTGATATGTGAGTGGAGGTGTTGGGTAAGTTGGGTATTTGAGTGGGGATTTGGTTCTTTGTGCAACAATCACGGCTCCCGCGTATCTTTTCTTAGACACACCACCAGACTGCAAAGCCTTGTTTGTAGCTTGCAAGGCTTCAAAATTTGTGACCATACCGCTCTTGATACCTTCTTCAATCCGTTCACCTAATTTGATAATGTTGGAGAACTTGTGATTCTCAATCATCATCAACCATTCATAGTACTGCGGGTCCTGGGCTCGGACAAAGAACTTGTTCATTTGCTCCTCTTCCAAGGCGGGTCTAACCTTGGCAGCTTCGGACCTCCAACGAGTAGCGTACTCGTGAAATGTTTCCGTGGGTTTCTTTTTCAAATTCTGAATACAGAACACGTCTGGTGCGTTCTCTGTGTTTAACCTGAATCTGTCCATAAAGTCATACTCCATGCTCACCCAATTCGGCCATTTCTTGGGATCTTGGCTGATGTACCAAGACAATGCATCTCCTTTGTGGATGCTTTCATCCTTGCCTACTCCAACTAGCTTGTCACAATAAATTCTCAGATGGACCCTTGGATCACCTGTACCATAAAACATTTCAAACTTAGGAGGTTTGTATCCCTCGGACAGTTCGACATCGGGTTGTATGCAGAGGTCTTCATAGTTCAACCCTTCGACTCCCTTGATTCCCTCGATGCCTTGAACCCGACTGGTCAGTTTCCTAAGTTCCTCGGCCAAGTTCTTGATAAGTATGTCATTTTCGTCAGACTCAGGTGTGTATGTGATAGGAGGAGTGGAGTGTGGCATGGTCTCCAAGTAGATGGGATTGTTATGGTGGCCTAGCGCATGGGTGTGGAAATGGTCATTTGAGGAGTTCTGAGGTTCTGGGATAAGCAGTGGATTGTTATTTGGAGTATGGCAAGCATTGCATTGTGCTGGAAGAGTTTGGTTCTTTGGTGGGGTGTTGTGATAATGTGTTGCGGGATGATTTTGCTGCTTTGGGATGTTTTGAGGAGGTGTAGGATTCTGGATGTTGATGTCTGGGACGTTGAGGGAGAATGACAGGTTTGCCAGATTCCGAACTTGATCAAGCTCTTCTTGAAACTTTAACAACTTTCGTTCCAGCTGCGACACAGTTTCATTCTTAATACGAATACCCTGGCCATCAGTGGCATCTACCCGTTCAACCACATTCTCATTTTTGCTATTGCCTAAATCTTCCATTTTCTTTTTTCCTTTATTCTTTCCTTGAGGAGGACTAAGAGGAGGAGAGGGTGGATGGCCCCTGGATCTTGTAAGATAGGATGATGATTCCATAGTGCACGAACTAACCTTTGGGGAGGGGAATAAATAAATAAAGAAAGAGGAAAACAAAAACAAAAGGTAGCCAAGTCAGTGAGGATTATGAAAAGCATTGTAGTATTTAAACACATAGTGCGGGAATATAAAGTGCGTCCTAATTTCGGGACCTCTTTTGTGCCCGAGGTAGGCCTAGCGACAAATTGATTTGGAGAACTTAAGATGCTAAATGCCTCATTTTATTGATAAGAAAATAGACGAATCCCAAAATGACACTAAATAAACAGGAAGTAAAGGTCACTAATGGCCATTGGCCTTATAACATTGATAAAGTAAAAGAAAGACATTCCTATCTACTTGGTCCCAGAAGGACCTTCCCCAGACTCGGCATTCTTGCTTCCCTCGTACAGTTCCCCAACTCGCGAAGTTCCAGCAACAAGTATGCTCTGGTTAGATGTCCTCCGTCGGTCCCTTCAGCCTTTTGACAGTCTTCAATCCTTTTGAGAAATTTTTTCTCCAGCTCCACTATGCCTCGCTCCAAATGCCCTAACCTTTTGTTGGTGCTGATAGTCATATCCTTCCATTCCTCGATAAATTTCTTGTTAGACTCATGTATTTCGCGGTGCTCATCCTCACACTCACGGATCCTCTTGCGCAGCTGGTTGTTTTTGACTTATGCCTCGGCCTTTTTCATTTATAACCCTATGGCCCTGAATGAACCCTGGCTTGCTCACACCACCCCAATTTTCTGCCAACCAACTAGGATAGAAAGGGGTACAACCGGCATGATATCTATCTGGCTCGATGGTGTCCTTCTCCATTACAATCTTGCAGTGCCACATGTGCTGGGCTTGACACTTGTGAGGACTATCGTCATTTTGGAAGTCAGCTCGAAGATGGCTCATCTTGTCTACCCTGGGTATAACTTGCTTCCTACCCGCTTACCTCATAACTCGAAGAGGGACGTAAGGGTATGTTCCTCTTAGACCAATTAGTATTAGGAACGGTGCATCTCTGGAATGGGCGATGAACTCCTCTATCAGAAACCACTCGAACATCCACTGAACCTGTTCTTCAGTCATATTATCAAAGAGCTCGACCCATCCTTTGGCGTTCTCAGGCTGAGCAAACATGCCGGGGATGTAATTCATTCGCTTTGGATGGTGGAAAGCGATGTGGTCATCCCAAACTCTTCGATGAATTTCTTGTCGGTATTCCCCCTTTTGGAGATGTTCCATGAGCCAAAGTAGAAGTAGTAGATTGCAGCCTTCGAAGTGTCTCGCCCCTCGTTGACACTTTTCCAAGGCTCAATATATGTTTGCAATGATTATGGGCACAATACTGAAGTGTTTCCCATCAGTTCCTTCCATTAGTGTCCTGGTTACCATGGCCAGTATAATGTGGATTCTCTCCTTTTTATTGGAAACACAATCAGACCCAAGAAGCAAAACATGATGATGAATACTCTACGATGGATGTGTCCCAAGGATGTGATGGAAAACTCGTCGTGGTAGGTACGGTATGATTTGTTGTGACCGTACCTTTCGTACAAATAGTCAAAAGGGATTTATGACTTTTTTAAGCATGCCAGTTCTGCATTCTTCTTCAAACCCATCATTTTGAGGAAACCTTTGCCTGTGCGGTTCTCAGGCATTAGCAACCCCGGGGTTTCCCATACTAGGCCAACCAGTCCTCCTATTTCCTCCAGCAAAGGTTTTATTTCAATGTCCCCAAAGTGGAACACGGACCTTTCACAATCCCAAAACAGGGTAGCAGCCTCTATTATCATCTTGTTAGGCTGGATTTCTAGGAGAGATGGTAGATTGCCCAAGTATTTTCTGACGAGATGTTTTTCACTAGAATGTAAATCTTCCCAGCAACTTAGCAATCTTGAAGGGATATTGGAGACCATGCCAAATCTGGGGACTTCGACTGCACCGCTGATCGACTAGTTTTACCGCAAATAAGCCTTTCCGAATTTAGGGGGTAATAATATAGGAAGAGCGCAACCATTCATCAAGCGTTGCTATAGTATTTTGTTTGGCACGAGTGGAGTATGAATGTTGATCATGATTATGCAGTAATGAATAAACAATAAAAACATGTTTTCCTGTATTTGCACGTTATGAAAGCAGTAAATACAATAGTTTATAATTTAAAAGCGGTTACAAAGGAATGAAACAGAAGGAACATATCAGTTACTTTTGAAGAAAAAAATAAATGCTTAAAGAAATAGACAAGTAATTACACATAAGGGAAATGGAAAGAGGTACAAATTCATAAAGAAATTCCAAAATGGTAAAGGCCTGAAAATCCCCAGCAGAGTCGCCATGCTGTCGCGCCCCCTCTTTCCTCGCGGAGATCGGGTTTATGACATTCGGTTGGGACAACTCTTTCCTTTTGGGAAAGGGGTTTGTGTTTTTGAGAGTCGCCACCTAACGATTTTTAAAGGTGCGTTAAGACACCAAAGGGGTTCATTTACAACTACGTTATTAACCAGAGATAGGGTAAGGGCTTGAAATTATCCTAAGGGGAAGATGTTAGTCACCCCTCAAGATCCACAAGTGTGGTTCCCGGCCAAAAAGCTTTTGTGAATTTGTACGGCTTAGCAAACAAACAAATAAAGGCTCAA
>ML336401.1:0-41072 GCA_005239505.1 Nicotiana paniculata
GGGGGGAATTACCTGTTATGATTAGTGTTGTTTGTGATAAATGTGATGTGTGAAATCCTTGTACTCAAGGCGACGAGTGTGTACACATGCTAAATGTGGAGATTACCGGTTTTAGCGATGCATATTCCTTTCATGCCTTAATTGAGTTATCTTAACACGTTATTTTCATCATCATTGGTCTATTTTCACATGCTCTACTTGTCTTATCTCTTATTTTCTAATTGCTATACATGTTTAGTTGAAGTTCATGTTTCCTTTATTCCGTATTCATTAGTTAATCGTTGAACTCTTTACTTGAAGTTTTTATTCTTGGAATATCCTGTTGAAATTGGTATTGACTTATGAATGTCGTGATTCGCATTGAGACAAAGTGTTAAGTTGTGAAATACTTTTCTTGCTAATTTATTCCCTACCGGTTATTATTGTTGAGACTCTTGTGTACTTTGTGGTTGAACCATGGGCTCTTTATTGTGAAAACATTGTTATTGTTTGTTTCTCTGGCAAATTTTGATATTGGGCACTTGATGAGAGATTTGTGATACATTTTGATATTGATACGCATGCGGTGGTAAAAGGTTTTGGGGTTAAAAAGCCATGCAGTGAGATAAGATGGGTTTGATACGCTTGGATAGTAAGGGACCTATTAGATGTCATGTGGTGTAATAAGTTGGGATAAAATGCGGGGTGCTATTTCGGGAAAATTATTTTCAAAACTAAACTAAAGGATCCCGCGGTGATAAAAGGAAAAATTGTGATTTATTCTTGTGATTTGAGACTCAAGGCGGTACCACGGTAGTGACTCTTGTTCATATTTCCCTATTTCTTCACTTGTCTTTGGTATGCTTGGTCGAGGTGTCGGGTGTAATTCGAACCATGTTCAGCGCATTTCAGAACCTTAAGGGTTGCCGAAGTTACTGGTTTTTCTACAAGTCTGGTTTCCTTTACGCATTCGTGGAGGTTGTTCCGCGTTCACGTAGAGTCTTCAGGGGTCGCGAATGCTTTGTGAGTTGTTCATCGTGAACGCGTAAGGGTAATCACGTTCGCGTATAAGATAGGCAGGCTTGGGGAACCTCAAGTGTTTTCTCTACGCGTTCGCATATAAGGGGTCACGTTCGCATAGGCTTGGGCTTAGTGTTCATCGCGTTCACGTGGGTGATCTCGCATTCGCGTAGAGGATTTTGGCAGCTGTCTATTTTGGTACATCATGAATGCGATATACATTCCCTGTTCGCGAAGAAAAAATTATTGGGCAGCAGAATAAAATTTCAAAATAAGGGTTCTATCTCATATTTCATAATTTGGACCTAGAGAGCTCGTTGTCACACGATTTTTCGAGGCTTCTTCAAGGAAATTGTTTTGGTAAGTGATTCTAACCCTGATTGGACTGTATTTAATGAACCTATTACTATTTTCATCATCTTAATATGGATTTGAGTAGAAAATTTTGGGGAAAATGGTAGAAACTTCCGAGACGAAAATTTTGAGTTTTGAAAGGCGATGTAAGGTCGAATTTGAGTAATTTTTGTGTGGTAGTACATATCATCGAATGGGCATTAGGATTTTATGATTTTTGTCGGGTTTCGATATGCGGGCCCGTGTTGACTTTTTAGTTCTTTGTAAAGATCGTAATTTTATTGTTCAAATTAGTTTCCTATAGTTTATATTATAGTATGAAGTTCTTTTGGCTAGATTCTAGTCATTCCGAGTTGGATAATCTAGAGAAAGGCCTACTAGTCGATTGAGTTAGCGTGATTAGTAACTGTCTTGCCTAACTTTGTGGGGGGAGAGGGAAGTACCTCTTAGGATTGGTGTTGTTTGTGATAAATATGACGTGTGAAATCTGTGTACTCAACGTGACCAGTATGTACACGGGCTAAATGTGGAGATTAGCGGATTTAGCTATGCATATTCCTTTCATGCCTTAATTGATTTATCTTAACACGTTATTTTCATCATCATTAGTCTATTCTCACATGCTCTACTTGTCTTATCTCTTACTTGCTGATTGCTCTACGTGTTTAGTTGAAGTTCATGTTTCCTTTATTCCATATTCATTATTTAATCGTTGAACTCTTTACTTGAAGTTGTTATTCTTGGAATATCCTGTTGAAATTGGTATTGAGTTATTAATGTCGTGATTCACATTGAGACAAAGTGTTAAGTTGTGAAATATTGTTCTTGCTAAGTTATTGCCTACCGGTTATTATTGTTGAGACTCTTGTGTACTTTGTGGTTGAGCAATGGGCTATATATTATGAAAACACTGTTATTGTTTGTTTCCTTGGCAAGTTGTGATATTGGGCACTTGATGAGCGATTTATGATACGTTTTGATATTGATAGGCATGCGGTGATATAAGGTTTTGGGGTTAAGAAGCCATGCAGTGAGATAAGATGGGTTTGATACACTTTGCTAGTATTAGATGTCCTGCGGTGTGATAAGGTGGGGTAAAATGCGGGGTGCTATTTCGGGAAAATAATTTTCAAAACTAAATTAAAGGATCCCGCAATGATAAAAGGAAAAATTGTGATTTATTCTTGTGATTTGAGACTCGAGGCGGTACCACGGTAGTAACTCTTGTTAATATTTCCCTATTGCTTCACTTGTCTTTAGTATGCTTGGTCGAGGTCGAGGGTGTAATTCGAACCATGTTCTGCGCATTTCGGAACCTTAAGGATTGTTGAAGTTACTGGTTTTTCTACAGGTTTGGTTTCCTTCTATGCATTCGCGGAGGTTGTTCCGCGTTCGCATAAAGTCTTCAGGAGTCACGAATGTTTTGTGAGTTGTTCATCGCGAACGCGTAAGGGTAATCATGTTCACGTATAAGAAAGGTAGGTTGGGGGGACCTCAAGTGTTTTCTCTATGCGTTCACGTATGATGGGTCAAGTTCGAATAGGCTTGGGCTCAGTGTTCATCGTGTTCACATGGGTGATCTCACATTCGCGTAGAGGATTTTGGCAGCTGTGTATTTTTGTGCATCACGAACGCGAGGCACATTCCACGTTCGCGAAGAATAAATTATTGGGCAGCAAAATAAAATTTCAAAACGAGGGTTCTATCTCATATTTCATAATTTGGACCTAGAGAGCTCGGTGTCAGACGATTTTTCGAGGGTTGTTCAAGGAAATTGTTTGGGTAAGTGTTCTAACTCTTATTGTACTATATTTCATGAACCTTTTACTATTTTCATCATCTTAATACGGATTTGAGTTGAAAATTTTTGGGGAAATGATAGAAACTTCCGAGACGAAAGTTTTGAGTTTTGAAAGGCGATTTGAGGTCAAATTTTAGTAATTCTTGTATGGTAGGACACATCATCGAATGGGCGTTCGGATTTTATGATTTTGGTCGGGTTTCGAGATGCGGGCCCATGTTGACTTTTTATTTCTTTGTAAAGATCATAATTTTATTGTTCAAATTAGTTTCCTATAGTTTATATTTATAGTATGAAGTTGTTTTGGCTAGATTCTAGTCGTTCGGAATTGGATAATCGAGGGAAAGGCCTAATAGTGGATTGAGTTAGCGTGATTAGTAACTGTCTTACCTAACTTTGTGGGGGGAGGGAGGGAATGACCTCTTAGGAATGATGTTGTTTGTGATAAATGTGATGTGTGAAATCCGTGTACCTAAGGTGACGAGTGTGTACACTGGCTATATGTGGAGATTACCGGTTTTAGCGATGCATATTCCTTTCATGCCTTAATTGAGTTATCTTAACACATTATTTTCATCATCATTAGTCTATTTTCACATGCTCTACTTGTCTTATCTCTTACTTTCTAATTGCTCTACATGTTTAGTTGAAGTTCATGTTTCTTTATTCCGTATTCATTATTTAATCATTGAAACTTGAAGTTGTTATTCTTGGAATATCATGTTGAAATTGGTATTGAGTTATGAATGTCGTGATTTTCATTGAGACAAAGTGTTAAGTTGTGAAATATTGTTCTTGGTAAGTTATTCCCTACCGGTTATTATTGTTGAGACTCTTGTGTACTTTATGGTTGAACCATGGGCTCTTTATTGTGAAAACACTGTTACGTTTGTTTCTCTGGCAAGTTGTGTTATTGGGCGCTTGATGAGTGATTTGTGATACGTTTTGATATTGATACGCATGCGGTGGTATAAGTTTTTGGGGTTAAAAAGCCATGCGGTGAGATAAGATGGGTTTGATACGCTTGGCTAGTAAGGGAACTATTAGATTTCATGCGGTGTGATAAGGTGGGATAAAATGCGGGGTGGTATTTCGGGAAAATTATTTTGAAAACTAAATTAAAGGATTCCGCGATGATAAAAGGAAAAATTGTGATTTATTCTTGTGATTTGAGACTCGAGGCAGTACCACGGTAGTGACTCTTGTTGATATTTCCCTATTGCTTCACTTGTTTTTGGTTGTTTTGTTTCCTTAAGATATCATACCTTGTTTTCATCGTGTTGCATTATTTACTTTAGTTCCGTATAGCTCACTTTGTTATGTTATCTATTGTTTCGATATGTTTACCATTTCTACACTACCATATACTTGTACAGTTTATTTTCCTATTTATTCTGGTAGGCCCTTGACCTGACCTCGCAACTACTCTACCGAGGTTAGGCTTGGCACTAACTAGGTACCATTTTGGTGTACACATACTACGCTTCTACACATCTTTTTGTGCAGATCCAGATAATTCCTACTTGTCCAAGCACTAGCAAGAGTTCCGTTTTCAGAGTCTTCAAGGTATACCTGCCAGCGTCCGCAGGCCTCGGAGTACGCCTCCACCTGCATTCTTTTATTTTCTCATCCTTGTTTCGATATGTAACAACCCGATTGGTCGTTTTGAGCATTTGCATCCCGTTCAACCATTTAATGTCTTGAGAAGCATCGTATTATGTAGTATGACTGGTCTGAATCGTCGAAATTGGTTTTCAGGTTATTCAGAATCAATTTGGAAGAATGAATTTCATTGTTGAAGTTTTAAGTTGGAAGAGTTGACAAAGTTTGACTATTTAGTATTTGACCTTGGATTGGAGTTTTGATGGTTTATTTAGGCCTGGATGGTGATTTTGGACTCGAGCGTATGTGCGGATTTGCATTTGGATGTTCCTAGAAGGATTCGACACTAATTAGCGAAAGTTGGAAATTTGAAGGTAGGGAAAGTTCACAAGTTTGACCGGGAGTTGACATTTTCGATATCGGATTTTGATTGTGTTTCCGAAAATTGTAATAGATTTGTTATGTCATTTTGGACTTGTCTGCAAAATTTGGGATCATTCCGAGTTGATTTGATATGTTTCGACACGAGTTTTGGAAGTTGAAAGTTGAAAGTTCATCTAAGTTTAATTGAGGTGCGATTCATCGCTTCAATGTTTTTATGCAAGATTTAAGGCCTAAAGTAGGTCAGTGTTATATTATGAGACTTTTTGGTATACTCGGAAGGGGTCCCGAGTGGCTCGGGTGAGTTTCAGACGAGGTTCAGATTGTTTGGAGCATTTTTGGCTTAAGTTGTTAGTGGGAGATGTGGTGTGATCGCACCTGCGACTAGTTCTCGTAGGTGGTATGGTCGCAGAAGCAACAAAGGATTTGCAGGAGTGGAAGTGCTGTAGGGAGGAGGAATTCGCAGAAGCGGAGGATTCTTCGCATCTGTGAAGGCGCAAACGCATTGTGTTTGGGCGCAGAAGAGAATACCAGCACAGAAGCACAAATTGGACTCGCGTCTGCATGTGCGCAGAAGCGAAGTTCTTACTGCAGGTTCAAAGGCAGGCCTCCCGTGATTCTCCGCAGAAGCGTGATTTCGTCGTAAAAGTGATGTCGCAGAAGTTGCTAGTGTGTCGTAGGTGCAAAAATACTGGACATAATGCTATAAATCGACGCTTCTGGTTCTTTTGTCATATTTTGAGGTTGGGGGCTTTGTCTAAAACTTCATAAAGCAAATTTTCGAGTTTTGAACATCGATTTTGAGTCGGATTTGAGTGAAACTAGTATGGTTGGATTCATAATTTAATGGTTTCCAAATTTTATAAGTTTCGTCGGGTTTCGAGGCGCGAGCCTAATTTTGACTTTTGGCCGATTTTGGGGTTTTGATTAAGGATTGGACCTTTATCATTTGGAATTGTTTCCTTGGGATTTATTTGATGTATTTGAGTTGCTTTTGTCTAGTTTTAAGCCATTCAGAGGTCGGTACATGCATGATGGTATTGTGGAGCATCGTTTGTCTTGCTCATTTTGGATTTGGCTTGTTCGAGGTAACTAACACTTCTAATCTTGTTGTTGAGGGTATGAAACCTTGAATTACGTGTTATGTGTTTGGTGTTGAGGTGACGCACATTCTAGGTGACGGGCGTGTGGACGTGCACCGTGTGAATTATTACTCCGTTATTTCTGTGGTACCGTGTAGTTACTTGATTTTATCTGTAACTATGAAATCTCTACGTACTAGAGCTATTGAGCTGTGATCCATGTTAGAAACCATGTCTAGGCTAAATGCTTATTTTGTTGGGACCCACTGAGGTCATTTATGTTATTGAGTTATTGCTTACATTGCAATGTCATGTTAATTCATCGCATATCATATCTCAGTCTCTGTTTCTATATATTGACACATCATATTATTATTGCTGGGATAGTTTCATGGCATTGTGATATCGAGAGACTGGAGAGATTGATGATTGAATGAGGCCGAGGGCCTGATTGTGAGGTTATTGATACTATGGCACGTGAGTTATCCGTGCGGATCCAAATATTGATAGTATAGCACGTGAGTTATCCGTGAGATTATAGCTCTAGGGCTGAAGGAGCCCCTCCGGAGTCTCCACACACCCCCAGTGAGCACAGTTGATTATATTGAGGGATTGATCTTCCCTGGGCATGGATCTTGCCTGAAGCATTTATATTTTGGGAGGGATCTTCCCCGGGCTGTATTGGTCTTATACAGTACTGAGTGACTGACACTCAGTATATATATATATATATATATTAGGAATGGATTTTCCTCGGGATGAGTTGGCCATATACAATACTGAGTGACTGAGCATGTCGAGTGATTGAGTATGATGAGTGGAAAGTGTGAGACAGTGAGATTGAGTACTCTGAGAGTGTAAGTACATGAGTTTAACACTGATACATATTGCATTTGACATGAATACTTGAGATACATGCATAGAGATGCATTTCTTTCTGCCACTCCGGTTTTGGTGTCACTCATGATTTCACCTACATATTGACACGATGGCATAGAGACGTATTTTCCTCATGCCATTTGATTTGTTTTTGAAAGGTTTTTGGGAAGAAACACAGTTTTCAAACTTACTCATATATTTTGGTGATATGGGTAAAAGATTTGGGTTTTCACTGTTATACTTGAAAAGCAAGCCTATTTTCTAGAACTGTAACGAGCTAAGCATTTTATCTCTGAGCTACTTCTTTATTACTTCCATTATGTTGTTATGAAATGTTGTTGGCTATTGGTGTTAGACCCCCACCTATGTTCCATCTCGTCACTACTTTCAACCTAGGGTTATGGTTGTTACTTATTGAGTACGTTGGGTCGGTTGTACTCATACTACACTTCTTCACCTTGCGTGCAGATGTTGGATGTTTATGTTGCTATTTCCGACTACAGATGTATTTGAAGACGTCCTCGTGTTCTGGTTGTATCTGCTTCTTGTTCATGCCAACCATAGATTTATAAAAATCTGTTTATGTACATTTCGGACGGATGGTGTATTTTTCATACTAGCTTTGTAAATTCTAATCTTAGAAGCTCATGATTTGTACTATCATTCCTTAAGAATTCTTGTATAACAATTCCATTGTATTATTATTTCGTTTCTTAATAAATCTCATTAAATTGGATAGTTTCTAATAGGCTTACCTAACAGATTGGGTTAGGTTCCATCATGACTAGGTGGATTTTGGGTCGTGACAAGGTGGTATCAGAGCTCTAGGTTCATACGTTCTACAAGACATGAGCAAGTGTCTAATAGAGTCTAGCGGATGGGTATGATGGCGTCTATACCTATCTTCGAGAGGCTACAGGGAATTTAGGATAATTTCCCATCTTTCTTTCCTTATCATGCAGAATTGATTTATCTTGAAACATAACTCTTCGAATTACTTCCATGCATTCATATGCACATGCGAGCGCTCGGTATCAGCTGTGCATCGACAGCTTGTGATTCCCTGGATGAGGGGCGAGATGTGATTTTGGTGCATAAATAATGGGCTAGTCTGGAAGACTTGAGGCCGGGTTTTGACTATAGCTTGAGAACGGGGATTTTGGTATATGAGTGTCATGACCCCAAATCTGAGCCAGTCGTGATGGCGCCTAACGTGGAACTAGGCCAGCCAAAACTACACTCGAATCATAATAAGCTTCCATTTACATCTTTACTATACTGATTACCCATAAAGGTTTCCTTTAAACATTTATAAAATGGTTAAAGCTATACTGAATATTAAATACAACCCCCGAGAACCCGGAGTCACTGGTCATGAGCATTTACATAAAATATACAACTCAAAAGAAAATAAATTCTATAACCGTAAGCGGGAGAGGGAGCAGGACTTCGGACGCATGTAGCTACCTCGCAAACCTTCGAGAATATTTGGAACAAATAGACAGCTCACCCTGCCCTAACACCTATATCTGCACACAAGATGCAGGGAGTAATGTGGGTACACCAACTCAGTAGTAATGAAAATAAATCAGGCCTGAGCAGCAAGAAAAAAAATAAAATCAATGTCATCAATTCACAAGATGCACAACCATTCTTTCCAACAGTATAACATAGAGATATGAAATCATCATGCCTTAAAACCAACTTCAGAAAAATTCTTTGAAGAATGTATATTTTCAACAACTTCAAACCGAAAGATTTAGTATGAAAATGAAATGGATCATGTAGAGGCCCCTCGGGCAAAACATATTTCATAAGTCCATAGTGAAAGTAGTAAAAATCATAGGTAGCCCCTTGGGCAAATCATGTATCATAATCAGCCCCTCGGTCATGCCTCACAGTCACTCATAATCAGTCACTCAGCACGTCACAGTCACTCATGCCTCCCAACACTCGGCACTCGACACTCGGCACTCGGTGCGCTCACTGGGGTGTGTGCAGACTCCGGAGGGGCTCCTTCAGCCCAAGCGCTAATATCAATCCACCTCGTGGCGTATCATATCCTCACAATCAGGCCCTCGGCCTCACTCAGCAGAACCTCTCAAAAGCCCCTCGGGAAAATTAGTAAAACAGGGTACTCGACCCAAAACATCATTTTTGTAAATCTCAAAGTAGTGTAAATCAGGTTGAGTTTCGAAAACAATAAGCACAATGTGACTGAGTGAAATCATCAATAAATAGTGAGGAAAACAGTAGTAAAAAGCCCCCAAGGGGTCTAAATAGATCGGCACGAGGCCCCAAACACGGCTTATAGCCCAAATATTTCAACAATCTTTAGAACATAATTTAACATAAGGTTTTGAGTAAAATATGCGACTCATTAGTTGCCACGGAGTGGACCTAGTCCAATCCAAAAATCAGTGCGCGCCACATACTCGTCATCCGACATATGCACCATTCTAAAATCAGTGAGAAACATGTATTATGGGGTTTCATACCCTCAGGACAAGATTTATAACCATTACTTACCTCTACCGGGCCACAACACTAGTCTTCTATGCTCTTGCCCCTCAAATTGGCTCACGATTGCTCTGAATCTAGCCAAAACCAGTTCAACATCATCAATATATACTAAAGGAACACAACCCAATCGAAAACTATCAAATTATACAAGAATCTCGAAATTCGGCCAAACTCGAGCCCCGAGACCATGTCTCGGAGTCTGATAAAATTTACATCACAAGAAACCTTATCCTCCCACGAGATCGTACATACCAAGAACATCAAAATCGGACCACAATTGCCCACTAAAATTGCCAAAAGAAATTCCAAACTCTTTCCTCCAATTTTCCAAACTTTTTCTTACTTTAATCCTTCAAATACAAGCCTAATCCGAAAAAAAATAACATAGAAACGACTTAAATAACTCGGGAACTTACCTCCACTGAAGACCCACAAATTCCCTCTTCAAATTGCCCTCAATTAAGCTCCAACCGCATGCAAAAATGGTGAAATAACTAAAATTTCACGGAGGCCTCTTTTATACTGTTCTGCCCAGCAATTCCGCACATGCGGACACTTAATCGCACCTGCGGACCCGCACCTGCGCAATTCCACAACGGACCAATTCTCGCACATGCGGCTTCGCAGGTGTGGACATCTCTTCGCACCTGCGAATTTCCCTTGCCTAGCCTCCTTTCGCACCTACGCATGGCCTTTCGCACCTGCGACATCGCACCTGCGGATACCCTACCATAGGTGCGGCCAACACCAGAAACTTACACCAACAGCCATTTGCTGCAATTTTCCAAGTTCAAAACTCCGCCAACCATCCAAAATCAATCCCAATCCCCTCGGGCCCCCTCCCAAACATACCAACACATCCCATAGCATTATTAAAACTTAGTCAAGCCATCGAAACACAAAAAAAACATGAAAACACAAAAATTACACCAAATTCAAGCCTATGAACTTTGAAACTTCCAAATTTCTCCAACGACGTTGAAACCAATCAAAACACCTTCGATTGACCTAAAATTTTTCACACATACTCAAAATGACAGTAAGGACCTGTTCCAACTTATAAAATTCCATTTTGACCCCGATAGCCTATTTTCCACTGCCGATCGGAAATCGCCAAAAACTAACTTTCGCCAATTCAAGCCTAATTCTACACCGGACATCAAAACTCCATTCCGAACACACTCCTAAGTCCCAAATCACCTAATGAAACCATCCGAGCCATAAAATCCGTATTCCGAGGTCGTTCACCAATAAGTCAACCCTCAGTTGACTTTCTCAACTATTAGGCTGCCTTGAGAGACTAAATGCCCCAATTCTCACCATGATCACTCTGAACCCGAACCAACCGATCCAACACACATAAATGAAGTTGAACCTCCTAAAATGAAGCAGAAACGGGGGAAACGGGGCTAAACTCTCGGAACGACCGGCCGAGTCATTACAATGAGTATATGCTCTTGGACTTATATGTCTGGTAGTGTCCCTATAAGTGGAATTTATGGCTTGGTGAGTGGTTGGATGGCTATATGATGAAATATGATGTGACTTCAGTATGTGTTCAGATGGATCTAATGTGACGAGAATAGTTTTCTTGAGAGGTAAAAAAGACTATTGGTTGCTTGATTCTTGACTTGATATGACGTATGGTCTCGAGTTATGAGTGTGTTGGCGGATATTTCGGGCTTTTTAATTGAGCAACATAGTAGATTTTCAAGTCTTGTTAATGAGTTCAGAATCAGGAAGATTAAGCGATTGCATAGTACCTGTGGCTGTGAAAGGGGATAGAGAGATGTCAGTTTCAGGCTAAGCAAGTGGGTTATCTCTTGTGGAGTAATCTACAGAGGTATGATCCTTATAATGTTGTGTGGAGAGTTTCTTTTCTACCAGCAGGGTAGATGTGTTGAGATTTGAATTTTAATTTGGTTGAGAAAGTTAACTTGATCGTCATGTGGATGTCTGTGAGCTTAGTAGATGATTCGACATACTATGTGGTTTGTGTTATGTGAGCTTATGAAGGATTTAGTTGAACTCTCGTACGGGATTATGTTAGTAATAGAATATGGGTATTATGAATTATCGAGTGTTTTGTTCTATGGCTTTAAGCCAAGTGGGGGAGTTTGTTATCGACGATTGGATTGCCTTGTTATGTGTTGTACTGGTTTTGGTTTGAGGCATACTTATGAATCAAATATGACTTGCAGAGGCCATTTTTTAGGCTGACCTGAGTAAGTAATTTCGGGATGCATGACGTATTGCACTTCATGGGTATATGGAAATCGTGGAATGATTGAGTTGTCATGTGTGAAAGATATAGTATGCATGGAGTATGAATTTAATCGGTTGTGTTAAGGCAATGTTACTTCCATGAGTGTTGTTGTGTTAATGTGGCATATGTCATTTGGCCCATTTGGGCGGCACAATTGAGATTGTAGCAGAATGGATGACTCTCAAGAAGGTTCTAATCGATTCAAGATTAATATGTAGCAATTGAGAATTTTGCGGATTTTTATATGGCTAGAATCTGAGATTTAAGTTGAATAGTGTCGGGACTCTCAATATTTCTATATTATTATGGATTATACATCTCAGTATCACATAGGTGAGGGAATCGACTTTAGACTCACATAAGGTCTTTTCAGAGCGCGTGTATCAATTATGGTACTTTTAGGGTGATTGGGGGGGAATACGACGACTTATGGGCCTTAGGGCGGTGTGTTTTTATTCTAGGATCTCGTGGGATGAGTTTTGGTTAAGGATCGTGGTGTTATGGAAAGGAGAAGTGTCAGCTTGATGGAAATTTGGAAGGAACTCAGAGAAATAAGAGAACTTAGTAATGGCTTGGATCAGCACAGTAATGGATATTATCAGTTCTTTGGGTACTTATGATTTGGTGAGCACTTACAGGTGTTTCTTGGTGATGCTCTTGGATTTTGGTGACCTACGTGACTTGGTTGAGTTAGAGGGATTCAGTTCGGATAGGTGGGTTATGTGAAAATGGATTTCAAAGTGTTCTCAATGGTTTCTACCATGGTTCGAGGTGGATATTTCCTGCTGGCATGGGCAACATGTTGCATGTTGTGATTTTCTCTTGGATGATATCAAATGGAATGTTCCTGGAAAATTGAGAATGTAGTCTACTTGTGACTCAGAGTTGATTATTAGATTCTCGTACTTTGCACATGATGGCATGATGGATGTGATGTATGTGTGGGATTGAGATTTGCATGTGCAAGGTCACGATTCATATTTGGAGAGAAGGTCATGAATTTTGGACCACCATGGACAGCCAAGATATATATATGAATGTTATAACTACTTGATAATTCCTTATAAGGGTGCGCATTTTAGGAGGCACATTGTGTGTTGACTTACGGATGCTTCATTGGTATTGCGGCACTCGCCTGGTTGATTGGCTAGTGATATTCAGAGTTTTGCTATATGGAACAGAATAATTTTAGAGCTATTCCCCATGGGAATGTTGTGTATGAGAAATGTGTTAGAGATTCAGGTGGTGGAGTTGGGATCATATATGGTGATTCATGTGTTTATGGACTTGGAGATCAGAAGTTCTTAGAAACAGATCGTTTCGTGGTTGTAGAATGTGAAGATATGGCCAAAGCTAACCAGGTGATAGCATGTGTTATGGTTCAGTTGTTGTGGACTTTAGGAGGGTTGTGTATCTATTTATGGGTGACTGGAGTTGAGTTGGGGTTCATTGGTAGGCCCAATGAGGATGTGCATTCTATACCGGGTCGGATTGGTTGACTCTGCACTGCTATTGTTGAGGGAATCTGCCATTCAGTTTGAGTGAAGCTTATTCGTGTTCTGATATGACTTATGTTTATCTTCTATGTTACGAGGGGTTGTGATTTGTTTGTTATATGGATATATGGTGCGGTTTTGTCTAGGTCTTAGAGCAAAATTCGAGAGGAATGGTTGGTTGTGGCCTTTGTCCAGTTATGATGTATGGTGTTTTTTGCTTCTCTATCTTTATGGTCATGCACTTTTGGTACTAGGCGTCAAATTGCATGTGGTTGTTGATTTTAAGCATTGTGGCTTGAGGTATTTCATGTGGACCAGTGTTTGGATGGGGTCACGCATTGTAGTTGGGTTATGTTAAGATATGATCCTTGGTGTTAGATTCGTGTGTGTTGGTTCTACTAGGTATGATGGGTTTGAAACATTTTGGTTGTGGTGGTACTAGTTGAATTTGCGGGATGGTTCTCTCATTTGAGTCATTTTCTATGATTAAGTACATTTGGATTGTTGCTTATTGCTGCATGGATTGCATGGGTTGTGGCTTTAGATTGTATTGATATGGCATGTCATTAGAGTAGTTTTGTTGGATGAGATGAGGTCATTGGACCTAGAATTGATACTATCAGATTTGATTTTAGCGTGTATGGAGGATAATATCGAAAGTCGGCTTAGAAAATGGCTATAGTTCTTGTCAAAGGAGGGAGAGTTTCATGAATTGTTGATCTGATAAGTTGTTACGACTTTATGCGTGTTTCTTTCATCATTGGCAGTGCACTAAGGTTTTGAACGAGGTTTTATTTGATATGAGTCTTATTACTGGTACCGAGCTTGTTTGAGCAGCTATTGTGGTAAGAATTTATAGCTACAAATAAGCGAGTTATGTGGTGTATCATGTGATTACATCTTGGGTTATGGTTATGACTTGATACAACTTGTTCACACTTACACAGTCTGTAGATGCAAGATTCGGGTCTTAAAGGAAATTTCGGATGTTGGAAATTTGATTATGTGGTTTACGGGCTAAGGTTGAAGTAATGATCTTCAGTATGTTATGTTGTCGGGCCTATATAGGCACGTTTGAGGACAAACGTATGTTTAAGTGAGGGAGGTTGTAACGAACCGACATGTCATTTTGAGAATCTTCATCCCGTTCAACTATTTGAAGTCTTGAGCAGCATCTTATTATGTAGTATGACTGGTGTGAATCGTTGGTTTTGGTTTTTAGGTTATTCGAAATCGATTTGGAAGAATGAATTTCATTGTTGAAGCTTTAAGTTGGAAGAGTTGACCAAGTTTGACTATTAAGTATTTGACCTTGAATTGGAGTTTTGATGGTTCTGTTAGGTCCAGATGGTGATTTGGACTCGGGAGGATGCCCGAATTTGCATTTGGATGTTCCTAGAAGGATTCGGCACTAATTGGCAGAAGTTGGAAATTTGAAGGTTCGTAATGTTCATAAGTTTAACTGGGAGTTAATTTTTTGGATGTCGGATTTAGATTTTGGTTCTGAGAATTGGAAGAGCTTTGTTATGTAATTTTGGACCTTTGTGCAAAATTTGGGTTCATTAGGAGTTGATTTTATATGTTTCGGCACGAGTTTTGGAAGTTGAAAGTTTAAAGTTCATCCAAGTTTGAATTGAGGTGTGATTCATCTCTTCTATGTTGTTATGCAATATTTGAGGCCTCGAGTAGGTTCGTGTTATATTATAGGACTTGTTGGTATACTAGGACGGGGTCCCGAGTGGCTCGGGTTAGTTTCGGACGAGGTTTAGATCATTTGGAGCATTTTTGGCTTAAGTTGTTGTTGGCGGATCTGGTGTGGTCGCATATGCGGCTGGTTTGCGCAGGTGCGATGGTCGCAGAAGCGACACAGGAGTCGCAGGAGCGGAAGTGCTGCCGGGAGCAGGAGTCCGCAGAAGCGAAGGATTCTTCGCATCTGCCAAGGCACAGATGTGGTGTGGTTGGGCACAGATTCTAATGCATGCGCATAAGTGCATGTGGGACTCCCACCTTCCTGAGCGCAGAAGTGGAGTTTTTACCGCAGGTGCGAAGGCAGGCCTCCAGTGCTTCTCAACAGAAGCGTGATTTTGGTCGCAAAAGCGACGCCGCAGAAGTGGCTAATGTGTCGCATATGCGAAAATACTGTGCAGAATGCTATTAATCGCGGTGTTTGGTTCTTTTATCATATTTTAAGATTGGAGGATCGGATTTAATTGATTTTTGAAGCAATTTTTATCATAAGGATTAAGGTAAGTGTTGTTTTTTATTTTATTTCATGAATCAATCTTCATTTTGGCAATTGGTTGATGAATTTTAAAGAGAAATTGGGGGGTTTTTCTAAAACATCAAAAAGCGGATTTTCGAGTTTTGAACACCGATTTTGAGTCGGATTTGAGTGAAACTAGTATGGTTTGGACTCCTAATTGAATGGGTTTCTGGATCTTATATGTTTCGTCAAGTTCCGAGGCGCGGGATCGAGTTTTGACTTTTGGCCGATTTGGGCTTTTGATTAAGGATTCGACCTTTATCATTTGGAATTGTTTCCTTGGTCTTTATTTGATGTATTTGAGTTGCTTTTTGCGAGTTTCGAACTGTTCGGAGGTCGGTGCATGCGGGATGGTATTGTGGAGCATCGTTTGTCTTGCTCGATTTGGATTTGGCTTGTTCGAGGTAAGTAAAACTTTTAGTGTTGGTGCTGAGGTATGGAACCCCGAATTACGTGTTATGTGTTTGGTGTTGAGGTGACACACATGCTAGGTGTCAGGCATGTGGGCGTGCACCATGTGAATTGTGACTCTGTTATTTATGTGGTACCGTGTAGTTACCTGATCTTATCTGTAACCATGAAATCTCTAGGTACTAGAGATATTGAGTTGTGATCCATGTGAAAAACCGTGTCTAGGCCACATGCTTATTCTATTGGAACCCACTGAGGTCATTTCTGTTGTTGAATTATTTGCTTACATTGCAATGTCATGTTCATTCATTGCATATCATATCTCAGTCTTTGTTGCAATATATTGACACATCATATCATCATTGTTGGGCTAGTTTCATGGCATTGTGATCCCGAGAGACTAGAGAGGTTGATGATGGAGTGAGGCCGAAGGCCTGATTGTGAGGTTATTGATACTATGACACATGAGTTTTCTATGCGGATCAAGATATTGATATTATAGCATGTGAGTTGTCCAAACAACATATGTGTTGTCCGTGCGAATTATAGCGCTTGGGATGAAGGAGCCCGTTCGGAGTTTGCACACACTCCCAGTGAGCGCTATTGGATATACTGAGGGATGGATCTTTCCCGAAGCATTTATATTTGGGAATGGATCTTCCTCGGTCTGGATTGACTTTATACAGTACTGAGCGAGTGACTGTCAGTTTATGTGTATATATATGTATTTGGGATGAATCTTCCTAGGCTAAATTGTCCATATATTGTACTGAGTGACTGAGCGTGTTGAGTGATTGAGCATGATGACTGGAAAGTGTGAGACAATGAGATTGAGTACTCTAAGAGTGTGAGTGCATTAGTTCATCACTGAGACACGTTGCATTTGACATGAATACTTGAGATACATGCATAGAGATGCATTTCTTTCTGCCACTCCGGTTTTGGTGTCATTCATGATTTCACCGACATATATACATGTAGGCACAGAGACGTATTTTCCTCATGCCATTTGATAATGAGACATCTGATCTGTTATTGAAATTTTTTGGTAAAATGGGTAAAAGATTTGGATTTTCACTGTTATACTTGAAAATCAAGTTGTTGGTTCTCCAAGTACACGCAAGTATACGTGGTCGTCAAGTAATAAAGTGACTCGAAAGTCGGATGTCGAACACACAGAGACTTAGATTGATCGTTAACTAAGCAAACTTTAATCAATTAATTGTCCAAGATATTTAAGAGTGATATTTTTCTATTAATCTACAATTGCGGAAATTAAAAAAATAACTACTAAAATTATCACGAACGCAATTTTGTATGACGAGATTTTACTTTAGAGGAGATGAAAATTACAGGGTTGTGGTTGGGTTATAAATACTATTAAGTTCAATAACCACACTCGTTAATCCATATTATCTATGGTTGCTACTTAACCAGATCGTTTATATGAATAGCATGTTCCCACAATACTACTCGCCTGCCCACAGTATATCAATCCTATATTCCTATAGTATTGAGTCTATCATAAACGAATATAATACGGTATTAGTCTCACCCCTTTTTCTCATGAAATCGGGTTTCGACATGTGACAACTCTTTTAAGGAGGTATTAAAAGAGGAGAGTCGTCATCTAATGATTTTTAAGGTGCGTTACGGAACCTATTTTGCAAATGACTCTAGTTTTAACTAGTTTATATCACCAAAGATCAGGTAAGGGCTCGAAATTACCTCGAAGATAAGGTGTTAGGCACTCTTCGAGGTCCACAACTGTGGGTCCCGGACGAACTTGAATTATATGGATTAGTCAGATAAACGAAGAGAGAGAGAGAGAGCACAAAGTTTGAGAACTTTATTATAAGAAGATTTGAATAGATGAGTACAACTACTTGATTAAAACAAAAGAGAAATAAGATTGGGGGGGACGGGTCCTAAGTTTTTTTGCCTAAAGGATCACCCCGTGCAACATAAATAATATTTTGTAACTCCCTCGAGATGGGGTGTTACTCATATTATTCAGCGGTCATAGACTATCATCTCCTGCTACCCGATTACTATGTTCAATTATTTTCTGAAAAGCATTCTAATTCAATTGTAAGTCGTATTTTATGCGTGAATTACCCGTCCCTTACCTATGGTCCAAGAGGTATTGGACCTCTATTTTTGGGTGGTTCTAGACCCCACTTAGGCTACTCAGAAATGTCAAAACTATGCGACATACAAAAAAATACGTTGGACTTCACATATAGGCAGTTAAGGCTCAAGTTTGTCTCCATACTTAAGCAACAAATGCACGCGAAACAGGTTTTCATGTTAGGCGGTTAAGAATTAAGTGCCTTAAACCCTATAGACATGGTCTCTATCAAACTTTGAATTAACACATGCAGGCAATTTCAGATGCAAGGTGCTGCTCATAGACAGGATTGTATAGTTGTCGCATACTGATTGTTGAAATTGCAGATTTCCAGTTATTAATCCTGTAGATTTTGCGTCTAAGTGATTTATGTAATAAAGACAATGGAATCTATCGGGATAAACCTAGAATTACTCATTCTTGTGATAGTGGCCTAAGTGTACAATAAATAATGTTGAGAGGTGCATCATTAACAATTGTTAAGGCGGATAGTGGTATCCTATAAACAGGATCTCTAACGATTAGCACCTAGAACAGATTTTATTGTTATACTTTAACATTATAGGAATGTTTACTAGGTGAACAGTGTGATACAATAACAAATGAAATGATTGAAATCCTATAGGCATGATCTCTAGTGCATATGCTACAACAATGCAAACTGAAGGAAATTTCCACGATATTTATTTCCTTTGGGCAGGTTTTCTAATAACATGTAGCAACAATGATAATTGAAGCATTTGAGCTCATGCGATGTGCTTCTCCTAATGGCATAATTTCTACAGTGTGCATAGAGAGTGAACGACACATATAGCAAACACATTATTAAGTCCTATAGGCATGCTATCTACCTGTCACATGTAAATATTAAAATTTACCCCATTCCCTTTTACTAACAACCCCAATTTTTATACAAAGATTATTACATGCCTAATAATGAGTAAAGTAACAATTTTACATAAAACTGAACAGGCCCACAGTTGGCCAAATAAAAATAAAAATAAATACCCACCATTGCCTGGGCCTTCAATATCTCTTACAAAGCGTACCCAGGCCTTCAACAAAGAGCCGCGTTCAATACACGACCCAAGGGCCATGTTGTGACTTAATCCTTCCGGTGGCAGCTCGTCTTCATGAAAAGTGATCTTGTGGCTTTCCATCACTTGCTCTACCATGTTGGCCATCTCTCCACTGGTAATGTTATTGGGTACATAGGCTTCCTTCAACACCTTCCTCAAGGCATTCCTATGCGCCTCAGAGTTTTGCAGTAGTGATAAAATGGATAGTTGAGCAGGGTTTTTATTCAGATGGTCAACCACAGAATATTCTCTTGCCTGCACCTTTCTCCAAAGATCATCTGGGCCAGTCTTAATGACAGTCGACTTAGAAGAGACTTCTTTTCTTGTTCCTCCCAAATGCTCGGGTGTATAAACTCTGGTCATGCCTTGCACTGCACCTGTTTCTTCCATTTTGCCTTTCATTTCCTTCTTGCTTCTGCAACATAGTCCCAATGTATAGCATTAGAGTTAAAGGTCAGCGTAGGTGCTACCATCACGCTGAATGGTGTTGTCACTTCAACCTCAAACGGAGCTGGTGCGGCCACCTGAACCTCAATCAGTTCCTGGGTTTGTATCACGATAGGTGTGAGAGTGACTGGAGATGTTTTAGGATTATCCGCTTCTCGAATGAGTCCAATTGACCCTTCCGAGTCCCATTCTTCATCGGTCTCTGTCATGTTTACCCCTTCACCATGTGATTCGAGAGAGGATTGTTACGGACATTGGGTGCAGCCTCTTTTGCCTGTATGACTTTGGTATCAATTAATGTCTGAATCTTATCCTTCAAGGTAAGACATTCATCAATAGTATGAACCTTTATTCCTATGTTATAGGCACATGTCTTATGTGGATTAATCCACTGGGAGGAGTTTTCCATAGAAGCAGTGGGAATGGGAGTGACACAACCGACAACCTTCAGTCTCTCGTACAGTTGATCTATGGGTTCAACAATTGGGGTGTATTATCTGGGTGGTCTGTGATCGAAATTTGGTCTAGGTTTTTGGTAGTTTTGGCGGGCTGGAGGTGAATGGTAGTATGCTGGTTGGGTGTTATAATTATGGTAAGTGGCGACAGGTTGTTGGTATCTTGGAGGTGAAGGATGATACGTGGGTGGGGGTATTTGGTATGTAAGAGGAAACTTTGGACCTTAGGCTACCATCACTGCACCTACTTCTTTCTTCTTAGAGATACCTCCTAACTGTAAGGCTTTATTGGTGGCTTGGAGTGCTTCAAAATTTATCACCATTCTGCTTTTGACCCCTTGTTCTATTCTCTCTCCCAACTTGATGATGTCACAAAATTTATGGTATTCAATAACCATCAGTTTTTCGTAGTACTGCGGATCCTGAGCTCTGACAAAGAACTTATTCATTTGTTCTTCTTCCAATTCTGGCCTTACCTTTGCAGCTTCAGACCTCCACCGAGTAGCATACTCGCAGAAAGTTTTCGTTGGCTTCTTCTTGAGATTCTGAAGGGTCTGGTGTGATATGTTGACAATGCCACTATGCACGAACCAACCTAGAGGAATGGGAATAAACAAAAGAAAAAAAAACAAAAGGTAGCCAAGTCAGTAAGGAGTATTAAAAGGATGCTTGTGATATTTAAACATGTATGTAATAAATGCGCGTCCTAATTTGAGGGACCTCACTGCGCCCGAGGTAGGCCTAAGCGACACAGAGATTTAGAGAAAATTGATGCCAATAATTGCGTAATTTTATTAATGGGAAAATAAACGAAATCCTTACTAAAACGACAATAATGAGAAAAGTCACTAATGGCATTTGCCTTATTACAATCAAAATCTAATTATATGTAGAAAGCAGTAAAAACATTGTTTCCTAATCTACTTGGCCTAGAGGGGCCTTCTCCATGGTTGGCCTTCTTGGATCCATCAATCAAGTTACCAGGTCGTCCAATAGTAGATACGCCCTCGCTAAATTCCCTCCTTCATTGCCTTCCATGTTCTGAGAGGCTCTTCCTCATCCTCCCCTCAAGTTTCATTAGCCCTTGCTCTAAATATACCAACCTCACTGTTGAATTAGTAGAAATTTCTTTCCATTCGTTGATTGCTTCCATATCCACTTTGTGTTGTTCCAAATACCTAGCTTCAGACTCGAAGACCCTCTTGCGCAACATCCCATACTTGACATGTGCTTCAGCAGTGTCGTCTATAACCTTTATTCAGATTAGTCCCTGGCTTCACATCTCCCGCTATATCATCTACCAACCATGATAGGTAGAAGTACACATGGCCGACGTGATACTTGTCTGGCTCGATAGTATATTTCTCCACAATGACCTTTTGATTCCACATATGTTGCGCCTCAAATTTGAACGGAATGGTGTTCCTTTAAAGTCTGCTTTGTACTGGACCATGTTGGAAACCTGAGGTATAACCTACTTTCTTCCTGCTTTCCTCATTACCCTTATAGGAGCACAAGGATAGATTCCTCTTAACCCGATCAGCACTAGATGAGTGGTTTCTCTTGACCTGATGATAAACTCACTGCTAGGGAACCATTCGAACATCCAATGTACTTTTCATCAGTCAAATTGCTGAAGAAGTGCACCCAGCTCACAGCACTTCCAGGTTGCGCAAACCTATCTGGGATAAATGTCTTTCTTTTTGGATAATGGTAGGCTATGTAGTCCTTCAATGGTCGTTGCAGAGGCTCTTGACGATGTCCATCTCTCTGGAAATGTTCTAATAACCACATTTGTAGCAACATATTACAGCCCTCGAAGTGCCCATACCCCTTCTTGCATCGATCTAGAGCTCGGTACATTTCGGCCAAGATCATGGGGATGATGGTTTTAGTTTGTCCCTCATATCCTTCCGTTAAATTCCTAGTGACCATGGCTAAGCGAGTGTGGATCCTTCCCCCTTTCGTCGAAAATATCAGCAACCCCAAGAAACAGACAATGAACACAAAAACTCGGCGGTGTGTCGAACCTAAAGGAGTAATGGCAAGTTCATCATGGTAAAGCAATATGAATTGATATGCCCATAACGTTCATAAAGGAATTTAAATGGTATTTATGATTTCTTCCGACAGAGTGACTCATCATTTTTCTTGAAACCCGCCATTTTCAAGAAACCTCGGGGAGTGAAATTTTCTGGTATTAGTAAACTCGGACTATCCCATGGTAGCCTAGAGAAGCCTCCTTCCTCTAAGAAAGGAGTCATTTCTATGTCACCAAAGTGAAAAACAACGCTTTTATCATCCCAAAACATAGTGGCAGCCTCAATCAATGCATTATGTGGCCGAATGTCCAATAAGGAGGGTAAATTTCTGAGGACCCTTTTCACATGATTCTTGTCACTAGGTGAGAGGTTCTTCCACCAATAAAGCAACAAAGGTGGAATGTTTTGCACCATGCCGAACCTGGGGACTTCGTGCCTCGTTTTCTGCAAAACAAATAGAGTTAGCCCCTTTCCCCCTCCGGATCTAAATATTTACACATTAATGATCAACATACCGGCATGTTTTCTCCAAATAATGCACATAACATGATGGTGTCCATTGGGATTATGGAAATTCTGTCAGACTTTTGGACAAGGCTTATCTTAGTGGATTATCACGCGGACAACGTTCTAACCCATACTAGGTTTGACATGATGCATGCACAGTTGATATTGGAGCGAGGTTTCTAGAAGGGTCTAGACTGGTACTCTCAAGTAGACAACTTGAGAGGGAAAGGCACGGAACCGTCGACTACAACTTTGATCGATTAGTTTACCGCAAATAAACCTTCCCAATTTAAAGAGTAATTTAGGAAGAGCGCGGACACTCATCAAGTGCCGCTGGATATTAATTGGGCACGGGTGGAATATGATGTGGAGCATGCTTTATGCAAGGATAAATATCACATTGCCAAGTATTTGTATGATAATTATGTGAAAAAAATAAACGCAGTATTAAGATAAAACATAAACGACGTAAAAGGAAAGAAGGAAAAAAAGAATAAGTCAAGTCGTGTAATATAGGGAATATAATAAAGTACGCAAGGGAATAAGGGTGGGGAGAGACATGATGTAGCAATTTTAAAGGGAGACGCATGTTATAATCAATTTGACCAAGGAAGGGTGGATAAAGGAAGGGATTTGCATATTACCACGAATTCAAATACGGAGGTATTAAAAGAGGAGAGTTGCCACCTAACGATTTTTAAGGTGTGTTAGGGAACCTATATTGCAAATGAATTTGGTTTTAACTAGTTTACATCACCAAATATTGGGTAAGGGATCAAAATTGCCTCGAATAGAAAGTGTTAGGAACTCTTCAAGTTCCACAATTATGTGTCCCGGCCGAACTTGAATTATATAGATTAGTCAGATAAACGAAGAGAGAGAGAGAGAGAGCACAAAGTTCGAGAATTTTATTATAAAAAGATTTGAATAGATGAGTACAACTACTTGAATCAAACAAAAGAGAAATAAGATGGGGGGGGGGGGGGGGNCCAAAAGGATCACCCTGTGCAAAATAAATAATATTTCGTAACTCCCTCGAGATAGGGTGTTACTTATATTATTCAGTGGGAACATACTATTATCTCCTGCTACCCGAATACTATGTTAAAGTTGTTACCTAAAAGCATTCTAATTCAATTATAAATCGTACCATATGCGTACACTACCCGTCCCATACCTATGGTCCAGGATGTATTGGACCTCTATTTTTGGGTGGTTCTAGACCTCACTTAGGCTGCTTAGAAATGTCAAAACTAGGAGACATACAAAAAAAACACATTCGACTTGACATATAGGCAGTTAATGCTGAAGTTTGCCTTCACACTTAAGAAACAAATGCACGCGAAACAGGTTTTCATGTTAGGTGGTTCAGAATTAAGTACCTTAAACCCTATAGACATGATCTCTATGTGACTTTGAATTAAAACATGCAGGCAATATCAGATGCAAGGTGTTGCTCATAGACAGGATTATACAATTGTCGCATACTGATTGTTGAAATTGCAGATTTCCAGTTATTAATCCTGTCGATTTTGCGTCTAAGTGATTTATGTAATAAAGACAATGGAATTTGTCGGGAGAAACCTAGAACTACTCATGCTTTTGATAGTGGCCTAAGTGTACAATAAATAGTGTTGATAGGTACATCATTACTAATTATTAAGGCGAATAGTGGTATCCTATAAACAGGATCTCTAACGATTAGCACCTAAAACATATTTTATTGTTATACTTTAACCTTATAGGCATGTTTACTAGGTGAACAGTGTGATACAATAACAAATGAAATGATTGAAATCCGATAGGCATGATCTCTAGTGGATATGTTGCAGCAATGCAAATTGAAGGAAAGTTCCACGATATTTATTTCCTTTGGGCAGGTTTTCTAGTAACATGTAGAAACAAGAATAAATGAAGCATTTGAGCTCATACTTAGCTAGTATACAAGTAGTGTGAGTGTGTGCTTCTCCTAATGTAATGATTTCTACAGTGTGCATGGAGAGTGAACGACACATATAGAAAACACATTATTAAGTCCTATAGGCATGTTATCTACCCATCGCATGTAAATATTAAAATCTAATCCATTCCCTTTACTAACAACCCCAATTGTTTATATAAAGATTATTACATGCCCAATAATGAGTAAAGTACAAAGTTACATAACAGGGAACAAGCCCACGGTAGGCCCAAATAAAAATAAAAATAAATACCCAGCATTTCCTAGGCCTTCAATATCTCTTACACAGCGTACCCAGACCTTCAACAAAGAGACACATTCAATACACTACCCAAGGGTCCACAAAAGAGTCCAAACCAATTTACTTAATCACAACACCAAGTGTTGCACAACTTGAAACAACCAATTCAGATACACAGTAAATGACAAGGGAAGGGGAATAATAGGAACAATTATGGAGGTTGAGAGAGTGCCTAAGGACTAAGACCTAGTGTGTCAGATTTCACAAGGGCCTCAATTGGAACCCGAGTAGTGCTCACACTATGGAGGCCAACAATAGAACCTAGATAGCCTTGGCTTTCAGCCGGCTAAGAATGAGAATTCAGAATAGCAATAGTAGCAAGTAAGGAGAGTAGATAGTGATGGAAGGATAGAAATTAAGTGATACACCAAGTTGAGCATGCGGAGCAACTAATCAAGCAGGCTAGTAGGTTCAGCAAGATTTCCACACATAGGAAAGTACCACACGGACAACTTCATATTGAAAGAATTAGGGGAGGAAACATGTTTGCAGGATATACATAGATTATCATGTGCTGATACTTGACTAAACCATATGAGACCTAAAAGTTCAAATTAAGTTAAGTACACATCCTAGTGCCATGTCAATCAGTATTTATACATGATGGGGGACACACATTCTGACAATCACTGAAAGGACAGAGTATCAAATGAACTAAAGGCATACTAGGAAGCATATTAGTATAGAAATAAGGTCATAGTCGATAGAAAATGGTCTTAATACAAATCGAAATATATCGTACAGGTAGGGAAAACATTGTAGAGATTAAAAGTAGTGCAAGATTGAAAGCTCATACCAAACAACACATGTAGATATTATAGGATTAACATAATAAACTAATTAACTAAGAAGGTCTAAGTTATGCCATAAAACACTAATAGTTCAAACAATGAATGGAAAACAAGTTGAAGTAACTATTAAGATCTCAGTCAACCACCAATGGGTATGGGGCTCATGTTGAGTGACACAATAGCAGGGGAACATGTTTAGAGCAAACTTTAAAACAAGTATTCCATATAGTTGGGACTAGTAAACAAAGAGCAGTCAAGCAGACACAAGACTTAGCACTTAGGATTCATTCAAAGTGGGGGTGATTTCCATAGAGTTGTGGTATTATTCAAAACAAAATATGAAGAAAATTTATAACTAACAACATATAGTCACAGTAGTCAGATTCATATAAAAATGGGCTTGCTTTGAAGTTCAAGACTGAACATATTCAGATTCTAGATGGTACAAACGCATTCCAAAAAATAATGAATAAACATAGAAGTGCAAACCATAGTGAAGAATACATATTAGTCTAATACAAACCATGGAAAAATAAGTAAACCATCTAATGCGTTCAACTATCATAGAATGACAAAAAAATATTGAGCATTATCATGATAGTGCGATATTTGGGATTCACAATTAAATCATGCTCATGTAATTCAAACGCATATAGGTATGCAGAAAGAAAGAAATAAATTTAACATTGCAAGGTTTAAAATCACTAACCAGTAGCAAAATAAAAAGAGTAATAAAGAGCATAATAGCAAGAACCCTAGGTCTCCGATGCTTCAGAGTTCACAAGAGCCTCGAGAATGGGCTCCGAGCAGTGCTTGCATCAGAGGAGGTCGTTTAATGACCTTGGTTTTTAGCCAGCCCAGAATTCCACAATTTTAGAGAGTATTCGAGTGTAACGGAGTGAGTGAGTGGGTGAAAGAGGAGAATAGTGAGAATTGTAGCAGTGATTAGGAGGTTCAAAGTCTGTTCAAATGGATTTATTGGAGGGGTTTATATAGTAGCAAATTTAAATGAACAAACAAGAAAAATTCATCAGTTAAACACAGGAAAGGAAAGAATATCACATGCAATCGAAAATCAGTAAGGTAAAAGGGAAAATCTCAAGCCCTAGTTGGGTCCAACGGCCTTGAATCGAACCAATAATGCAAGAATCGTTTTGTAGCATATATGTAGACAAAATATCGTCTAGATCTTCACAAAATCAAAGTAAGTTGGTCTCGTTCTTGAGAAGTAGTTCTTGTCAAAAATAGGGCAAGAACTATGCAACACCATAGACACGCGTATAATAGCAGAGTATCACAAAATAGGTAAGTAAATCATGGATTGGTTCCAGGTTTGGGTTAGAATTGGAGAACATTAGGGATATGGCGGCTAGGGTTTACCAGAGGCGGGTGTAGAGATGAGATAACAGTGAGGCGGCTAGACAGGGGGAAATAGGTCTTTAGGATTTAGGTAGGGAAGTATCTAAAAGGGGTTGGTTTATTAGGGGCAGTTGATCACGTGAGATCAACGATCAAGATGAAAGAATGGGGTTAGGCGGGTCGTTTAAACGGGTTACCAGTCGGGTTATTTTTAAAAAGGGTGATTTGGATTTGGGCTTGGGTAATTGGACTAATTTTTGTCCGAAAATTGGTTAAGAAAATTGGGCCAGCCTTTAAACATACCTAATTTATAAAATAATTATTAAATGAGTAAAAAATATTTTTATGCACTAAAATGATAAAAATTAATGCTTTAGTATATAAAAATATAAAGATGCTATTTTTACACAAATAATATAAAATAAAGAGCAATTGTGCAAAATTAGATAAAATAGCTTTAAAATTCTAATATATTTATATGAAATAAAATAAAATATTTGAAACATATATTATAGGTTCAAAATAAGAATTTTAGGTTAAGTCGTCACAAAATAGTTTAAAGGGATAACTACTAAATATTTATATAATTTAAAGCTCTAAAAATTATGAAAATTTAGTATATGCTTGTAAACTAAATAATGATGTAAAAATGCTATTTTGGAAGTATATGTATATCTATAAAAATGTGAGGGCAAAATTGGGTATCAACAACTGCCCCTCTTTATCCGGGGATGATGAAAGAGATGTCGGGTAAAGAAAATAATGGCCAATGGATGGTATGATTTGAAAAAAATGGGGGTCGAACCCTGGTTCCTGAGTTACCTACATATCCCTGGTGTTACGGGAATCAGTTCGTGTGTAGTTTTGGATCCAACGGTGAACGAGATCGATGGAGTTGTTATAGGAATGGTCGTATGTTTTGAAAATGGTTCTTTTTGGGTAGGACAATATCGGATGAATTTACGCGAAGTCATGAATGTGAATATGAAACGTTATGGATGTATCTCAAAATGAATATTTGAACGGTTATCGAGTAAAAGTGAGTAACTGATGGTGATTGGTTACGTTTGAAATAATTGCAGGATGTGAACATAGTGAACAGAAATAGGAGCGAAGATTTCTCCCGTTTGAAGGATGGTTACTTCCTGGATTACCTACATAACATAAAACACGATGCATGCAAGTATATATATTATGGCAAGAATTTAAGCATGATGCAGGTTCCCTTTGGACCATGAAAGATGTCTTTGGACGGTGAGGATGATGTCCTTAGACCATGACGTCCTGGTCCATGAATCATGTGATAAGGAATTCGCATGCCATGAAATGATGTCCTCGTGCCATGAAAATGGTACCTTTGAACCATGACGCCTTTGAATCATGTTGTGCAATATTGAAAGATCCTGAGGCCATGGAATGGTGTCTTCCGGCTATGAGGATTATGCCTTCCGACTATGACGCCTTGTGACAAAATGGTGATGTTTCAGCCCATGAGATGCAAAGATATGATTCTCGGTCGCATGAGAAGTAAAACAAGACAGATCTTAGGCAATGCTTAGTTGCAGGCAACTAGAAGATAGTGCTGGGTTTTAAATACCGAAATGGAGATAGCATTTGGTTTTATGCAAGGACAAGCGATGCTTATCCTTAAGCAGTTGAGGAGGAAATGCTTAGCCTCATGCAAGAAGAGGACATGATGCTTAGTCTCGATGCAAGGAAAGGCAGTGCTTAGCCTCATGCAATTTGGGAGGCGATGCTTAGCCTCATGCAAGAAGAGGAGACAGTGCTTAGTCTCCATGCAAGGAAAGGAAGTGCTTAGCCTTATGCAATTAGGGAGGCAATGCTTAACCTCATGCAAGAAGAGGAGAAAGTGCTTAATCTCATGCATTTATGGAGGCAATGCTTAGCCTCATGCAAATAATAGGAGACAGTGCTTAGTCTCGATGCAAGGAAAGGCAGTGCTTAGCCTTATGCAATTGAGGAGGCAGAGCTAATCCTCATGCAAATAGGAGACAATTCTTAGTCCCATGAAAAGAAAGGTAGTGCTTAGCCTTATGCAGTTAAGGAGGCGGTGCTTGACCTCATGCAAATAGGAGACAATGCTTAGTCTCATGCAAAGAACGGCAGTGCTTAGCCTTTTGTAGTTAGGGAGACAGTGCTTAGCCTCATGCAAATAGGAGACAATGTTTAGTCTCATGCAAAGAAAGACAATGATTAGCCTTATGCAGTTAGGGAGGCAGTACCTAGCCTCATGCAAATAGGAGACAATGCTTAGTCTCATGCAGAGAAAGGAAGTGCTTAACCTTATGCATTTAGGGAGGTAGTGCTTAACCTCATGCAAGTAAAAGACAATGCTTAGTCTAATGCAAAGAAAGGAAGTGCTTAGATTTATGCAATGACGGAAGCATTGTTTTGCCTTATGCAAGAAAACGATGAATGATGGTGAGAAAGTACAACATTTCTTAGCTAGAGATTCTTGGGATAGATAATTTGCTATCTTGAAGGTAGTGACCTGATGTGTCTGCAGATATTATTGTCTTACTGTGCCTGGATCCAAAGAAAAATTGTGAGTTTTGTGGGGAAGGTTGTTCTGTGCTTTCGCCTTCTCACTTTGCTTTTGTTCCTGTCTTGAGATCCTGTTTGAGTTACCCTGGGCAGCATCTGGCTTTTTATAAAAATAAAGTTTCGAAAAATATGCATGCACTTGATGAATGTGGTTATTTAAAATATAGTAGTATGCAATATCAACTAAGTTAGATAAACCAATGGCTATGACATATTTTAGAGACATTGCGACCTCCTTGCTTTCTGCCCCAGTTTAAAAGCAATTCTTTGACTGTTCTGTGTACGACGAAGTTTGCTGGACTTGCTTTAAAATTTTAAGGGTCCTCCTCCAAATTCTGCCCCAGCTTCTGACCATGGAAAAAATGAAGATTTCATTGAGATGTGACTGAACCCATAGGTATGCTTACGTATCCCTTCTTAAAAGGGAATCAGGTCAAGCATAGTTCGATTACATCAGATGAAGAAATGTAAACAATCTAAACATAGTATCTCTTGACTGCGTCTGAGTTGATAGGGTTTGGCCAAATTTCTCCGTCCATTTCTGCAAGTATGAGCGCTCCTCCTTTTACTACTTTGTGAACCATGTAGGTCCCTTTCCAATTGGGTGAAAATTTCCCTTTGGCTTCATCTTAAAGCGGGAAGATCCGCTTTAGCACCAGCTGCCCCGATGTGAATTGTCTAGGCCTGACCCTTTTGTTGAAGGCTGTGGACAGTCTGTTCTGGTAAAGTTGACTGTGACATACCGCATTCATTCTTTTCCTGTCAATGAGATCTAGGTGTTCATAGCAACTTCGTATCCATTCTGCATCACTGAGTTCAGCCTCTTTTATGATTCTTAAATAAGGGATTTTTACTTCGACGGGAATAACGGCCTCAATACCGTAGACTAGTAAACAAGGAGTTGCCCCGGTTGATATGCGGATTGTAGTGCGATATCCCAGTAAGGAAAATGGTAATTTCTCGTGCCATTGTTTGTTATAATCTATCATCTTCCTTAATATCTTCTTCATGTTCTTGTTGGAGGCTTCCACAGCTCCATTCATTTGCAGCCTGTATGCTATGGAGTTCTTGTTCTTGATCTTAAAGATTTCACACATTGGTCTCATTAAATCATTGTTAAGGTTGGCGGCGTTGGCGGTGATGATTGATTCCGACACCCCGAATTGACAAACAATACGATCCCTAATGAAATCCGTGACGACCTTCTTAGTTACAACCTTGAAAGATGCGGCTTCAACCCATTTTGTGAAATAGTCTATAGCTACTAGAATGAACATGTGCCCATTTGAAGCGGCGGGCCAATTGGGCCAATAACATACATCCCCCAAGCGGAGAAAGGCCAAGTTGCACTTATTGCATTGAGTTCATTGGGCGGCACACATATCATATCAGCGTGCACTTGGCATTGATGACATTTTTGGACATACCTGATGCAGTCAGTTTCCGTAGTCATCCAAAAATATCTTGCTCTAATATCTTCTGAGCTAAGAAAAAGCCATCCATTGCAGTCTGAAAGTTTCGGCATGTATCTCTTCGAGCAATTTGGTTGCTTCCTTGGTGTCGACACACTGTAATAACCCCAGATCCGGAGTCCTTTTGTACAGAATTCCTTCTCTTTGGAAGAAGTGGTTGGATAATCTTCGGAGTGTGCATTTCTGTGTATGATTTTCGTGCTCCAGGTATTCTCCTTTTGCCAAATATTCTTTGATGTCATGGAATCATGGGTTCCCATAAGTTTCTTCTTCAACATGAGCACAATAAGCTGGCTGATTATTAATCCCTACTGGGATAGGATTGATGAAATTCTTTTCTGGGTGTTGTATCATGGAAGATAGAGTGGCCAATGCATCTACGAACTCATTCTGGATTCTCGGAACATGTTTAAACTCTATCTTTGTGAATCTCTTCATCAATTCTTGTACATAGTACAAATACGAAAATATTTGGGTATTCTTTGTAGCTCATTTTCCTAGAACCTGATGTACCAAAAGGTCAAAATCACCAATTACCAACAATTTCTTAATGTTCATGTCAATGGCCAATTTGAGTCCCAAGATGCAAGACTTATATTCTGTCATAGTGTTGGTACATGGAAACCTGAGCTTTGCGGATATTGGATAATGTTGACCTGTTTCTGAAGAACATTCTCTAACCATTATAGGTTTCAATGATATCTTCTCCTACGAATGATACCTCTTCACCGGAAAAATACGTTTTCAGTGGTTCGCATTCTCTATCTAGGGGATTTTCTTCCAGATGATTTGTTAATGCTTGCCCTTTGACCGCCTTCTAAGTTACATAGATGATGTCGAAGTCACTCAGCAGTATCTGCCATTTTGCCAACTTCCCTGTAGGCATGGGTTTCAGGAAAATGTATTTTAGTAGATCCATCCTTGATACGAGATATGTGGTTGAGGCAAAGAAGTAGTGCCTCAACTTTTTAGCTATCCATGTCAGAGCGCAGCATGTGCGTTCTAGCAAAGAATACCATGCTTCCTAAGGTGTGAACTTTTTACTCAGATAGTATATGGCCTGCTCTTTTCTTCCTGTCTCATCGTGTTGTCCTAAGACATAGCTGAAAGCCCTATCTAATACAGATAAATAGAGTAGCAGAGGTCTCCCAGGTGCTGGTAATACCAGGAGTGGTGGTGTGGACAAATATTCCTTGATTTTGTCAAAAGCTTTCTAACATTCTTCAGTCCAACTTGTTGCAGCGTCCTTCTTCAAAATTTTGAAAATTGGTTCACAGATCACGGTTGATTGTGCTATGAAACGGCTGATCTAATTGAGACAACCTAAGAAACTCATCACACATTTCTTGTTCTTTGGAGGTGTCAAGTCTTGGATACCCTTGACCTTTGATGGGTCTAGCTCAATTCCTCGGCGACTGACGATGAACCCTAAAAACTTTCCAGCAGGGACTCCAAAGGCACATTTTGTGGGATTTAGTTTCAGATTGTACCTTCGAAGTCGATCAAAGAATTTTCTTAAATCTGCTATGTGATTTGTACCCTTTTTAGATTTGATGATGACGTCGCCTATGTACACCTCTATCTCCTTATGTATCATGTCATAGAAAATGGTTGTCATGGCCCTCATATAAGTGGCTCCAGCATTCTTCAGGCCAAACGACATCATCTTGTAGCAATACACCCCCATGGTGTAATGAAGGCTGTCTTTTCGGAAGATGATATCCTGCGAAGCAATCCACAAAGGATTGGAATTCATGTTTGGCACGGTTTTTGATTAGTATGTTTATATTAGGCAAAGGGAAATCATCTTTGGGACATGCTCTATTTAAGTCCCGATAGTCGACACACACTCTCACTTACCTATCTTTCATTAGAACAAGCACAATGTTAGCCAACCAGGTCGGATATTCAACCACTCTAAGAACCTTGGCTTTGATCTTCTTGGTGACTTCCTCTTTTATTTTCAGACTCATATCTGGCTTGAACTTTCTGAGCTTCTTGCTTTACAGGCAGATACATAGGGTTGGTAGGCAGTTTATGAGCCACTATGGACATGCTAAAACCGGTCATATCATCATAGGACCATGCAAAAATATCCACGTACTCTTTCAAAAATCATATGTATTATTCTTTCTCTGGCGGCGATAGGCGGATGCTTACACGAGTTTCCTTGACTGTTTCATAGTCTCCCAAATTAATTATCTCAGTCTCATCCAAGTTGGACTTAGGCTTGTTTTCCAAAATTTCCGCTTCTCTGACAATTTCCTAGGCTATAATTTCCTCTTCCAGATCCTCTGGATCACTATCCTTATTTTGCGTTGTCTCATTACATGTCATAGTTGTAGCTTCATCAGGTTAAGTAATAATAACGTTGTAGAGAGAAAATGTAAAGGGTAATTATTTCAAAACAAAATACGTTTAAAACAAAATACTGAAAATTTCTTAAATGCTCATAAAATTGTTTTCAAAAATAAATGATGCTAATTGCCAGGCTACCCAGGAACTCGACGGGCCCTTGATGGTGAAACAGTCCAATTCTTGAGAACAACTCCCTTCTCCATTGTCTGAATAATAAGGCCCTCCTCATCCTCCTCAACTATCGCACTGCAATCCATGTCTTCATCATCCAGGAATAGATCCCTTATGCCAGCTAGAACTTCATCTTCTTCGGACCCCCACATCATGTCAGTTTGATGAAATGACTGGCTCAAATGTAATATTGGTTGCTCTATAGGGTAATTAGGACCACGCTATAGTGGCAACCAATTAAGATACTCGTGCTAGGTGTGTTCATACCCGAGCCCAAAAGTTGTGTCGTGACGCTTTAGTTGTATCTGTTTGGTGATCCCTTGGAGATTATTGCCGAGACCCTTGCCAGGTTCATACCCTTTCCATGCCAATATGATTTCTATCTTACTGATCCACCATTTGTCTTTCTCAATTGCGTTGACACGCTCGATGCGATGATATGTTTCTCCGCCCAACTTTATTCTATTCTCGATGACCGGAACAACTTGAATTGTGTAAATTGGATTAACTCCATCCCCATGGATAATTACTTCCTCATGGTTCCACCCGAACTTCACGGTCCGATGTAGAGTAGAAGCTACGGCCCCAGCAGTATGTATCCAAGGGTGTCCCAATAATAGATTGTATGTATTGGATATATCCAACACTTGAAACTCAACATCAAACCAGGTCGGACCCATCTGTAGGCTGAGGTTGGTCTCCCCAATTGTGGCCCTTTGAGACCCATCAAATGCTTTCATGTTCAAACACCGTGCTCGTATCTCGTGCACACCTTTACCCTACCTTTTCAAAGTAGTTAGTGGACAGATGTTGAGACTCGAACCCTCATCCATCAGTACCCTGGCAATGAATTTGTCCTGAAACTGCACTGTGATATGCAGTGCCCTGTTGTGACTTAATCTTTCCGGTGGCTGCTCATCTTCATGAAAAGTGATCTTGTGGCTTTCCAACACTTTCCCTACCATGTTGGCCATCTCTCCACTGGTAATTTTATTGGGTACATAGGCATCCTTCAACACCTTTATCAAGGCATTCCTATGCGCCTCGGAATTTTACAGCAGTGCTAAAATGGATATTTGAGCAGGGTTTTTTTCAGATGGTCAACCACAGAATATTCTCTTTCCTTCACCTTTCTCCAAATATCATCTGGTCTAGTTTCAATGACAGTCGGCTTAGAAGCGGATTCTTTGCTTGTTCCTCCCAAATGCTCGGGTCTATAAGCCCTACCATTTCTGGTCATGCCTTGCACTACACCTGTTTCTTCCATTTTGCCTTTCATTTCCTTCTTGCTTCCGCAACACAGTCCCAAGGTATATCATTAGACTTAAAGGTCAGTGTAGGTGCTACCATCACGGTGAATGATGTTTTCACTTCAACCTCAAATGCAGCTGGTACGGCCACCTTAACCTCAATCGGGGCCTGGGTTTGTATCACGATAGGTGTGAGAGTGACTGGAGATGTTTTAGGATTATCACGTTCTCGAGTGAGTCCAATTGACCCTTCCGAGTCCCATTCTTCATCGGTCTCTATAAATGTTTACCCCTTAACCCCTGTGATTCGAGAGAGGATTGTTACGGACATTAGGTGCAGCCTTTTTTGCCTGTATGACTTTGGTATCAATTAATGTCTGAATACTATCCTTCAAGGTACGACATTCATCAATAGTATGAACCTTCATGCCTAAGTGATAGGCACATGTCATATTTGGATTAATCCATTAGGAGGATTTTTTCATAGAAGCAGCGGGAATGGGAGTGACACAACCGGCAGCCTTCAGTCTCTCGTACAGTTGATCTATGGGTTCAGCAATTGGGGTGTATTGTCTGGGTGGTTTGTGATCGAAATTTGGTCTAGGTTTTTGGTAGTTTTGGCGGGCTGGAGGTGAATGGTAGTATGCTGGTTGGGTGTTATAAGTATGGTAAGTGACGACATGTTGTTGGTATCTGGGAGGTGAAGGATGATACGTGGGTGGGGGTGTTTGGTATGTAAGACGAAACTCTGGACCTTAGGCTACCATCACTGCACCTACTTCTTTCTTCTTTGAGATACCTCCTAACTGTAAGTCTTTATTGGTGGCTTGGAGTGCCTCAAAATTTATCACCATTCTGCTTTTGACCCCTTCATCTATTCTTTCTCCCAACTTGATGATGTCAGAAAATTAATGGTATTCAATAACCATCAGTCTTTCGTAGTACTGGGATCCTGAGCTCTGACAAAGAACTTAATCATCTGTTCTTCTTCCAATGTTGGCCTTACCTTTGCAGCTTCAGACCTCCACCAAGTAGCATACTCGCAGAAAGTTTTTGTTGGCTTCTTCTTGAGATTCTGAAGGGTCTGCTGTGATATGCTGACAATGCCATTATGCACGAACCAACCTACAGGAATGGGTAAAAACAAAAGAAAAAAACAAAATGTAGCCAAGTCAGTAAGGAGTATTAAAATGATGCTTGTGATATTTAAATATGTAATAAATGCGCGTCCTAATTTGAGGGACCTCATTGCGCTCGAGGTAGGCCTAAGTGACACAGAGATTTAGAGAAAATTGATGCCAATAATTACGTCATTTTATTAATGCGAAAATAAACCAAATCCTTACTAAAACGACAATAATGAGAAAAGTTACTAATGGTATTTGCTTTATTACAATCAAAATCTAATTGTATCTAGAAAGAAGTAAAAACATTGTTTCCTAATCTACTTGGCCCCAGAGGGACCTTCTCCATGGTTGGCCTTCTTGGATCCATCAATCAAGTTACCAGTTCGCGCATGTCCAATAGTAGATAAGCCCTAGCTAAATTCCCTGTTTCATTGCCTTCCGTGTTCTTACAATCCGAGAGGCTCTTCCTCATCTTCCCCTCAAGTTCCGTTAGCCCTTGCTCCAAATATTCCATCCTCGTGTTGATTTAGTAGCAATTTCTTTCCATTCGTTGATTGCTTCCATATCAACTTTGTGCTCCAAATACCTAGCTTCAGACTCGAACACCCTCTTGCGCAACATCCTATACTTAGCTAGTGCTTTACCAGCGTCGTCTATAACCGTTTTTTCAGATTAGTCCCTGGCTTGACATCTCCCGCTATATCATCTACCAACCATGATAGGTAGAAGTACACATGGCCAACGTGATACTTGTCTGGCTCGATAGTATGTTTCTCCACAATGACCTTTTGATTCCACATATGTTGTGCCTCGAATTTGAACAAAATGATGTTCCTTTTAAAGCCTGCTTTGTACTGGACCATGTTGGAAACCTTAGGTATAACCTGCTTTCTTCCTGCTTTCCTCATTACCCTTATACGAGCATAAGGATAGATTCCTCTTAACCCGATCAACACTAGATGAGTGGTTTCTCTTGACCTGATGATAAACTCGCTGCTAGGGAACCATTCGAACATCCAATGTAATTTTCATCAGTCATATTGCTGAAGAAGTGCACCCAGCTCACAGCACTTCCAGCTTGCGCAAACTTATCCGGGATAAATGTCTTTCTTTTTGGATGATGGTAGGCTATGTAGTCGTTATTGGTCGTCGCAGAAGCTCTTGACGGTATCCACCTCTCTAGAAATGTTCTAATAACCACATTTGTAGCAACAGATTACAGCCCTCGAAGTGTCCATACCCCTTCTTGCATCGATCTAGAGCTCGGTAAATTTCGGCCAAGATCATGGGGATAATGGTTTTAGTTTGTCCCTCATTTCCTTCCGTTAAATTACTAGTGACCATGGCTAAGCGAGTGTGGATCCTTCCCCCTTTCGTCGAAAATATTAGCAATCCCAAGAAACAAACAATGAACACAAAAACTCGGCGGTGTGTCCAACCTAAAGGAGTAATGGCAATTTCATCATGGTGAAAGAAATATGACATGCTATGCCCATAATGTCCGTAAAGGAATTTAAATGGTATTTATGATTTCTTCAAACAGAGTGACTCATCATTTTTCTTGAAACCCGTCATTCTCAAGAAACCTCGGGGAGTGCAATTTTCAGGTACTAGTAAACTCGGACTATCCCATGGTAGCCTAGAGAAGCTTTCTGTTTCCTCTACGAAAGGAGTCATTTCTATGTCACCAAAGTGGAAGACAACTCTTTTATCATCCCAAAACATAGTGGCAACCCCAATCAATGCATTATTTGGCTGAATGTCCAATAAGGAGGGTAAATTTCTGAGGACCCTTTTCACATGATTCTTGTCACTAGGTGAGAGGTTCTTCCACCAATAAAGCAAAAAAGGTGGGATGTTTTTCACCATGCCGAATCTGGGGACTTCGTGCCTCATTTTCTGCAAAACAAATAGAGTTAGCCCCTTTCCCCCTCCAGATCTGAATATTTACACATTAATGATCAACATACCAGCATGTTTTCTCCAAATAATGCACATAACATGATGGTGTCCATTGGGATTATGGAAATCCTGTCGGACTTTTGGACAAGGCTTATCTTAGTGGATTATCACGCGGACAACGTTCTAACCCATACTAGGTTTGACATGATGCATGCACAGTTGATATTGGAGCGAGGTTTCTAGAAGGGTCTAGACTGGTACTCTCAAGTGGACAACTTGAGAAGGAAAGGCACGAAACCGTCGACTACACTGTTGATCGGCTAGTTTAATGCAAATAAACCTTTCCAATTTAAAGGGTAATTTAGGAAGAGCGCAGACACTCATCAAGTGCCGCTATGATATTAATTGGGCACGAGTGGAATATGATGTGGAGCATGCTTTATGCAAGGATAAATATCACATTGTCAAGTATTTGTATGATAAATATGTGAAAACAATAAACACAGTATTAAGATAAAACATAAAGGACGTAAAAAGAAAGAAAGAAAAAAAGAATAAGTCAAATGGTGTAATATAGGGAATATAATAAAGTAAGCGAGTGAATAAGGGTGGGGAGAGACATGATGTAGCATTTTTAAAGGGAGACGCGTGTTATAATCAATTTGAGCAAGGAAGGGTGGATAAAAGAAGGGGTTTGCATATTACCACGAATTTAAATAAGGAGGTATTAAAAGAGAAGTGTCGCAACCTAACGATTTTTTGGATGTGTTAGGGAACCTATATTGCAAATGACTCTGGTTTTAACTAGTTTACATCACCAAAGATTGGGTAAGGGATCAAAATTACCTCGAAGAGAAGGTGTTAGGAACGCTTCGAGTTCCACAATTGTGGGTCCCGGCCGAACATTAATTATATGGATTAGTCAGATAAACGAAGAGAGAGAGAGAAGAGCACAAAGTTTGAGAATTTTATTATAAAAAGATTTGAATAGATGAGTACAACTACTTGATTCAAACAAAAGAGAAATAAGATGGGGAGGGGGGGTCCTTAGTTTTTTATCAAAGAGGATCACCCCGTGCAAAATAAATAATATTTCGTAACTCCCTCGAGATAGGGTATTACTCATATTATTCTGTGGGCACAGACTATCATCTCCTGCTGCCCGATTACTATGTTAAAGTTGTTACCTAAAAGCATTCTAATTCAATTATAAATAGTACACTACCCGTCCCATACCTATGGTCCAGGAGGTATTGGACCTCTATTTTTGGGTGGTTCTAAACCTCACTTAGGCTGCTCAGAAATGTCAAAACTATGAGACATACAAAAAAAACACATTGGACTTGACATATAGGCAGTTAATGCTCAAGTTTGCCTTCACACTTAAGCAACAAATGCACGCGAAGCAGGTTTTCATGTTAGGCGGTTCAGAATTAAGTACCTTAAACCCTATAGACATGATCTCTATGTGAATTTGAATAAAAATATGCAGGCAATTTCATATGCAAGGTGTTGCTCATAGACAGGATTGTACAGTTGTCGCATAGTGAATGTTGAAATTTCAAATTTCCAGTTATTAATCATGTAGATGTTGCGTCTAAGTGATTTATGTAATAAAGACAATGGAATCTATCATGAGAAACCTAGAATTACTCATGCTTTTGATAGTGGCCTAAGTGAACAATAAACAGTGTTGAGAGGTGCATCATTAACAATTATTAAGGCGAATAGTGGTATCTTATACACAGGATCTCTAACGATTAGCATTTGGAACCAATTTTATTGTTATACTTTAACCTTATAGGCATGTTTTCTAGGTTAACAGTGCGATACAATAACAAATGACATGATTGAAATCCTATAGGCATGATCTCTAGTGGATATGCTGCAGAAATGCAAATTGAAGGAAAGTTCCACCATATTTATTTCCTTTTGGCAGGTTTTCTAATAACATATAGCAACAAGGATAATTGAAGCATTTGAGCACATGCCGTGTGCTTCTCATAATGGCATGATTTCTACAGTGTGCATAGAGAGTGAACGACACATATAACAAGAACATTATTAAGTCCTATAGGCATGTTATCTACCCATCACATGTAAATATTAAAATCTACCTCATTCCCTTTTACTAACAACCCCAATTTTTTATACAAAGATTATTACATGCCTAATAATGAGTAAAGTAACAATTTTACATAACAGTGAACAGGACCACAGTAGGCCCAAATAAAAATAAAAATAAATACCCAACATTGCTTGGGCCTTCAATATCTCTTACAAAGCGTACCCAGGCCTTCAAGAAAGATCCGTGTTCAATACACGACCCAAGGGTCCATAGAAGAGTCCAACCCAATATACATAATCATAGAACCAAGTGTTGCATCACTTGAAACAACCAAATTCAGATACACAGTACATGACAAGGGAAAGGGAATAATAGGAACAGTTATGGAGGTTGAGGGAGTGACTAAGGACCAAGCCCTTGTGTGTCAGAGTTCACAAGGGCCTCAATTGGACCCCGAGCACTGCTCACACTAGGGAGGCCAACAATAGAACCTAGATAGCCTTGGCTTTCAGCCAGCTAAGAATGAAAATTCAGAATAGCATGAGTAGCAAGGAGAGTGGATAGCGATGAAAGGACAGAAATTAAGTGATACACCAAGTTGAGCATACAGAGCAACTAATCAAGCAAGCCAATAGGTTCAGCAGGATTTTCACACATAGCAATGTACCACACATACATCCTCATATTGAAAGAATTGGGGGAGGAAACATGTTTGCAGGATATACATAGATTTTCATGTACTGATGCCTGACACTAAACCAGCTGAAACCTAAAGGTTCAAATTAAGTTAAGTGCACATCCTGCTGCCATGTCAATCAGTATTTATACATGATGGGGGACACATATTCTGGAAATCACTTAAAGGCCAGGGTATCAAATGAACTAAAGGCATACTTGGAAGCATATTAGTATAGAAACAAGGTCATAGTCGATAGAAAATTGTCTTAATACAAATTAAAATATATCGTAAATGTGAACAACTATTTTTTGACCACACCCAAATTCTATACTATTTTTTGCTATAAATATT
>ML336402.1:0-36376 GCA_005239505.1 Nicotiana paniculata
TAAAAGCAATTTTCAGGAATCAAGTCCCCGAATTCACCTCAATTCTCAATTGTAGTTACTGCAGAGTGATAGGAACTCAAATTCATAGATTTTGAGATCGATTAGACACTCTACTGCAAATATTACTGATGTTTCAAAATCGTAAACAACTCTCATCTCTATCAAATTAACTTTTCAAAACCGCTTCGATTACTTAACAACTTTGGATGGTTGCGTTGGGTTATTCTATTAACTGCATTTAGATATAGTATTTTGCTTTATTGATTGTGGAATAATTATATATTTAATTTATTTAATTTAATAAAGTATTATTTTAAATAAATCATTTGTTACTTATATGTTCTTTTATTTATGTAGTAGACAATTTAGTGTATGGAGTTTTAGCTCATGCACGGAAAATTAAATTGTTGGTTATCATAATTAATAAATTTTGTTCACAATCAAAGATATTATTGGACAAAATATCTTGATGATTGTAGCACAAGATTATAGTATAATTTGTCTTGATTATGGGAGTGGTTTTACTCCGACTTCTTGTGCTAGTATACCGTATATATTGAACGGACCAAGTAGAGAACAGATGTTTTTGTACTGAATATATAAAATATTTTCTCTAATTCATTAAATGAGCTTATACTCCTAATCTTGATATAATTATTATGATCAATGTAATTAATTTATTGTTTTGATTTATCAAATGGTACGACTCTATTCCGAGTTAGTGTATGCCTAATAGATTGGACAATAACGAATAACATTTGTGAATAATAATTAGCAGATAGAATCCTTGACTCGGTTTTGAGTTTGATGATACCCCTTTATATAAGCTTATAAGTTTTCATGTGAAAACTCGGCTGATGAATTTTGTATCGGTCACATGAAATAGTTTAAGCGGAATTGTAAAGGATTTAAGTAGTTGATTAGATTAAATTTTCAGTGATTTAATTTGATTAACTGGTATTTGAGATCTTAACATGGGGAGTTAAAATAAGTGTTATTGAATTTTCGAAATTCATAATGAGGAGTTCAATTGCAGTTTTTTAATGGAATAAATTATAATTAATTATACTAAGAATTAATTCATGCTAATTTCGAATTAATGCTATAATTGGTAGCCTCTTATTATTTTTGTGGTCCCTGCTATACCTAGTAAAAATCTGGACAAGACTTGGGTAAAAAGTGAATTGGGAGAAAAGTCATCCGTTAGAGTTAGGGTAGGATTTTACTTGTGCAAGTAGAATCCTACACGTTTTTGGAAGATAATTTTCGGCCAAAAATAACTCTACTTAAGGAGGACGAATTTCACTTAATTACTTACTTTCAGAGTTATATTGTTTTTGCCCACCCAAAAGTAAAATCGTCCAATGTTTTATTAGGCATATAGCAGAAGACTGCAGCCCTGGATTCTTGCTGTTTGGAAGCGTTGTCCAACGATTTCAAGAGGTTAGTGCTTCTAATCTTGTGATTATAGCATTGTCTAGTTTACATGTATTAGATGCATGGTTTGTTTGGTTGCTTCCGTTGCGCATGTTCTAACAGGTTCTTATTGTAATATATTTGGATAGATTGTATTATTTGTTATTGTTAAATAATATTTTACTTTATCCTATTGTAGTGTAATTGATGATAAGTTTATTAAAATATCTTTAATTGTTTAAATATTAAATTTATCGAGAATTATGCATAGATATAATTTAAGAAAACTCCTTTCTATTATTTTATCACCAAATATGTTTTGTAGATAGATTGAGCAATTAAATTCATGCAAATTCTAACATAATTAGTAATTTTACGTTGGAGTTGGAAGTGACATAAGTTCTCGAAAAAAAAGGAACGAAGATACAATAGGTTATAGGTGGGAGATTTGGAGTTAAAATTAAAAAAAAAAAAAAGAAGGTAAAAGGTTAAATTGGATTGCGGATAACAAGTTAGAGTATACTTGGAAAGAAAATAGAAAATAATCTCACCACATCAAATCGGTTATTTCAAAAAATTAGACTTTTCATTATTTTAGAATAATTTAACAAAATTATATAACTAATTTTAATAAAACAATCAAAACATATATTATTTTAATATAACAAGACAATACAATACGATACGATGGATAACAATCATCCAAACAAGCTGTTTAAATATAAAAATTAAAGCCTATTTACAAAGAAAAAAAAAGGCGAAGTAAGCTACTCACAGTCGAATCTCAATATGAAATTTCTTATCTGCGAAAAGAGAACACAAAGTTCCCCACAAATTTAAGATGGCCCCTTAAATTATACTCTTATATAGTTTTGGTACTTTAAGTTTGTAAAGTAGCATTTTGATCTCCATCAAAACAGAGAGCATTTTGATGAACAAACTGTGATCGTTAGATTTAATTGGAAGTGTGAAATACATAGGTATGATTTTATATGAACTCACATTTGAATTTGCATTTTTTTTTCAATATATGCTTCTTTTTTTTGTTTATTTCTGGAGTCTGTTGTAGCTTTTTAATGCGCAATTTTGTGATGGTGTTTAGTGTAGTTTTTTTACATTTCCCATTAAATCTAGTTCTGGTGTCTCGTTTCACGTTTTTTATATTATAGTTTATTACTTCCTTCAGTCCACACTAAGTGACTATTTTACCTTTTTTTATTTTGGTCCAAAATAAGTTTTCATTTATATAATCAAGAAGGAATTAATTTTATTTTTCGGAATTTTGCCCTTACTTACATATTTTAATGTGTCAAGGTAACAATTAATTAACGTTAATTTAGTGAATATATATTTTTTCTAAGAATTCGTATTTCTTTAATGAGTGTGTCAAAGATAAAATTATCACTTATTATAGACCGGAGAGAGTACTTAAATATTTGATGAAGACCAAACGTGTTCAATTTTGACAAACTTAGAAGACCACTACTTCTTTGGTATGTATTTAAGGGACCATTTTTGTTAGTTTCTATGAGTTTTCCTTTTACATTTGTTAGAAAGATCCGCATGGGTTTCAATATGGAGTTGTGCCCATTGTGAAGGGTAGAAATGGCGTGGAATAGCTATTTTTTAATATGGTATTTTGGGTGTTATTCAGTATTTTTAATGCTGGGCAAAAATACTATTACTTTATTAAATTAATATGAAAAAACGTTATTATGTTTTCTTCATGAGTGTTGTGTAAATATTAAGGACATGGTGTCCTTAACATTTACTTTTCACACATGAAGTTAAGGATGTCATGTCCTTAACATTTACACTGCACATATGGAAGTAAGGACATAATGTCCCAAAGTTTAACAATAGAAGGTGCAAATACATGATACTTTGTCATTAATATTTACACCACATTCATAAAGTTAAGGACATCATGTCCTTAATATTTACTACGGCACCTATGTGTAGCATAGTTTCGTCCGGGTGAGTGAAAATTTATTATGCACTGGCTAAAGAATAAATACATTTAAAACCGTGACTAAAGAGTAAAAATATTTCTAATTAGTGATTAACTGTGCACTTTCCCCGTGAATGGCCAACATTAGATTGAGGGACAAATGGCATTTTAAAATCTATCATTTCTATTTTATCAAGATTTTATCCGAGCTAGTAAATAACATTACCAGCAAGATGAAGAATTAAAGAATGGTAGAGATCTCGCGAAAAAACATTATACTCCCTTTGTTTCGGTTTATGTGAACCTAGTTCTTTTTTTGTCCGTTTCAAAAAAAATTATCCCTTTCTAAATTTTGAAATAATTTAACTTAAACTTATAATTCTACAATTAATTTAAAATTTTATTAACCACACAATTACTCTAGGGCCTCCTTTTGACTTGTTTATGACCACAAATTTCAAAAATCTTCATTTTTCCTTAAATTATACGCTCAATCAAAGAGGTTCACGTGAAGTAGAACGGAAGGAGCAGGAAAGTCAACACAACAACCAATAATTCAATGCAATAACTTTTCAACATCACTGTTTCTGGGAGCTATTTACAAATGATCGCTATTTGATTAAGCTAATATATTCTACTATTAAAATTTACTACTAGCTATTCCAACTAACAATTACTTTTGCCAATAAGGATTACATTAGAGGCATTCAAATGGGATACTGCATTTTTCAAAGACTTTATTTCTACGCCTAAATTCAAGTGCAGATCACCTTTGGCAGCTCTAGTTCTAAATCTCTATTATATCAAACAACTCCAATTCTAAAATAACAAACAAACAACATACTCCTATGACTACCTTAAAACTGGAGTTGCTCTGAACTACNCAACACATGAAAGTTATTTTCTTAGTGATCTATCAATAATTTCCGTCAATGTACGCTTTCAAGGTTAACACATTAGAGGACCCCAAATATTTCTACATTTTTTAAAGAAAATTCAATATATATAAAAAAAAAATTACATATTTATATTTTGATTTGGTTCGAGTTTTTACTCAATACCAAACCTAATCAATTTTTTTTAACGGTTTGGTGCGATTTTTCGGTTCGTTTGAACACCCCTATATTCTACTATTAAATTTACTACTAGCTATCCAACTAACATTAACGACTAAAATAAAGTAATTAACTAGCTTTTGCCAATAAAGATTAGAGGCGTTGAAATGGGATACTGCATCTTTCTCGGACTTTATTTCTCTAAGCCTAAAGTCAAGTTCAGATCTCCTTTGCCAGCTTTTCTTCTAAATTTCTATTATGTCAGACAACTCCAATCCTAAAATAACAAACAAACAACATACTCCTATGACTACCTTAAAACTGGAGTTGCTCTGAACTACTTAATCCGCGCGCTAAATTGACCATTTTTTAGTGATTAATTCCTATTCACAAACTACTTCTACCATGTAGATTTTGACAGTTGATCGATATCAATGGACACTATGCTTCTTCAGTAGAACTTGGTAGTGGTAGAGAAAGTAATTGAACTCTACATCCCAATGGAAGAATAGTTGCTCTACCACTAGAGGTACGTTCGAGTCCTGGAAATAGTTCTCTTTTGGTCCGATTGCTTTGTGATGTGAGACGACTTACTAATAGGTCCAACGCTTCTTTCATCCATCCGTTTTGGCACAGCCTTCTTGCTTCGCATACATTCATCTGCAATTGGTTTTTTGACAGACTAAACATCAGCAAATGCAAAGACGTGCTTTTATTTCATAATGTAACTAGGTATTCTGGTCTAAGAGAGGTGTCATATCACCTCTACTAAGACGAGAATTATATGTTTTTTTTTGTGTGTGTGTGTGTAGATTTAGGAAGAACGGATTGTTGCATACCCAAGTTCTTTCGCGAATCTCTTTCTCAGGCCAAGAGTCGAGTTGTTCTGTTACAAACAAAGGAAACATGTGCCCTTCATAGGCAGTGTCACCAGATTTGTTCTCAAAGTACCAAGTTCCCAGTTTACACTGCAAAAGTAAAGTTAAAACCTCTTATCAGTAATGGAAACATAGATGTTATTGCTATATCAAGATCAACGTCGACAAAACAACAGAAGTTATCGCATGTTTCTAATCCAAAATGATCACAACATCACATGTAATCATCAATCATTGCAATCAGTCTTGAGAGAAAAAGGTTTTCAAACTTCCAACTAATTTTCGTCTTAACAATATGTCGCTTAATATTTTGCAAGAAATTTGAAAGATCATAAGCCCCTTAACTCTACCACAGCTAGTATTCTGTCAGTTATCTGATGCAATATAACAAGCTAACACAAAAACTTTATGTTTCTTATTTTTCACCTTTTCACTTCAAAAGAAACATAAAATGAACTGAAAGAGATCACGAGGGAGAACGAACCTCAACTTCACCTCGTACTCCAGCTTCCTCCACTGTCTCGCGTTGTGCTGCATCTTCGATTGTTTCATCTTTTTCCCAACCTCCCTACGATAACAACAGATGTATTTGCATTTAGAACAGATATTTCGCCTAATATAAGTCTATAACAATCACAAAGAGCATCAAAATGAACTATATTTTACGCTTAAGTTTTAAAGCTATGGATCAGTAGCTACCTTTGGGAATAACAAACCTTTCCCTTTTCTTTGTGGACTTATGAGAAGAACTTCAAATGCATCTTCGTCTACCATTGATAACTCAGTGAAATATTTATATCTGTAAGGTATACATCTGCAGAAAAGACATGATCGCAGAAACATATATAGTTAATAATTGAACTACAATGTTAACCTATGTTGCGCGGACTCTCCAAAATGTAGCAGCAGCTGTGTAGGATCCTTCAAAAATGCGCTACTTTTGGATGATCCGGCACGTATCCAGACACATTTTCGGAGAGTCCGAGCAACATAGATTTTAACGCAACAAAAATATTTCTTTCGACATGAGAATAAACCAACAAAGTCAAATCCATGTTATCAAAGTAATTTTAGGCATAATACAGCTAATGTTAAGAAAATGTCCAAGTTCAGAAATACTCTTTCACTGTTAGAATCTAGAAAAGAGTATCCAATTATGTGTTAATTTAATCTTTAATTAAGCATTTAAAGTAGGAAAATCAACAACAGGATGTCCTTTTCCCAGAGAAAAAACAAGACATGTGATGAGTTGAAAACACTTTGCTTAACACCACATGACTTTCTGATTTCCTCAAAACATATAAGATTTTCAAAAATCAAAAGAAAAAGAATCGATAAATCAGACAATAACAGAGGGATAATAAATGAGGGGGTAAATTTGGCAGACGGTACCTGAACTAATCATTTATTCCACTGGTGTACCTAAACTAAAATATACTCCTTTTCACGTTCCTTAAAAAATAATAAATGAAATACATAATTTACCATAATACCCAAATTAATTGATGCATATTTTATTGAATTTGAGAAAATGATTTGAAATGAGTAATAAATACTGTGGGTATAACAAGAAAAAAAAATTATTTCTCTTGATATGCGTAAAGTGACAAGTAAAAATAAATTTTTTTTTTAATATACATGCCAAGTAAAAGGGACGGAGGGAGTACGTAATCTCTACCTTTATATAGAAAGTAAAGATTCACATTTTCTCATATAAAAAGAAAAGATTTCCAATACAAGAGATGTAAGAGAAAAGAAAGTGTCAACTGGCTCTAAATTCTTATACCTGTCAAAATTGAATGCAAACTGAATTCTTCAAAAAAAGAAAAAAAACTTGGCAAATTGAAAGGACAGATGCATCCAAAAAATCAAATTTTTGATGCCAAAAATCTGTAAAATCAAAGCATTTCTACAAACAAAATGAAACAGAAAATACCAATCAGGATGATATAACACATAAATTCATATACACCTCAAAAAGCCAATTCAAAGACCAATTGACCATTTATTTTTTTCCCTAGAAGTCAACTCTCCCCAATAAATAAATTTTAAGGGGAAAATCATGGTTAGCATTATTATTCAGAAAAGATTGTTCTAACCCAGAAATCTTCCCAATTCACAACTTGACATGAAATGCAAGGAAGTATAACGTGTTCATCAAATTTAAATCTTGAATTCGCCGCCTACGTTAACGTACCCAACAACTTGGCGACGACCCTTGTTGTAACGTTGCAAATGCCGGCCAGAACGTGAAACCAGCTCCTTCAATTCCATTAATTCTTATTTAAAAATGGAGTCTTTACTTCTTTCTGAACCCAAAAAACAAGAAATGGAGGAAAAACAAGAACAAAACAAATGGACCCTTTTGAAACCAAAGAAAAAGTAAGCAAATTAGTAGGATTAAAACATCAAAAACAGAGGAAAAGGAATTTGGGATTTATTCTTTTTCCTTTTTTGTCTGTTGAAATGATTGGTTTTTGTTTGGTGGTTGAAAAACCGTTAACGATATGAATGAATGGCAAACTTCTTCAAAATGCTGGATTTTAACTGGTGCATTTTGGAGGTGGCACGTGCGTGTGTCTTGATTGGCACGTGTCACCGGTTCATTCTAATGATCCGGTTTTGTTATTCATATACCGGTTTAATTATGGATGATTGAATAACTAAGTGGGCGTTTGGTCATAATAATTGTAAATTTTCAAAACAAAAGTGAAAATGCTATTTGAAAATTGGAGTTGTGTTTGAATAATTTTGAATTGTTTTTGAAGTTTTGTGAGTGATTTAAGTAAAAATTTTGAAAAATAACTTTTTAGAGAAAATTTATCTTTAAATAAAAATTAAAATTTTTATGATCAAACACTAATCTCGAAAAAAAAATGAATATTTCGAGAAAAAGTGAATTTTTCGGGAAAAAGTGAAAAGAATCTTATATCCAAACGGAGTCTAAGGCCCACGCTCATGGTATGGAGCGTGACTTTTTGAAATGAAATCCAAGTAAACCCCCCAATCAATTGAACGTAAAGACCACGATGAAAAAAACAATAACTGGAAATATGTTTAAAATTTGCTTTGATATTGTTGGAAATTGAGAAACTTTGTCCCTAATTTTCACGGACAGATCTAGAAAATCAGTCACGGGTTCACGTGAAGTCAATAATTTTACTCAAATCTGTAATATAAATTAAGAAATTTATTACTTTCTTTGTTCCGCTTTAATTGTTTTTTGACCTTTTTGTAATTTATAATATTTAATTTTTTTCATCAAGAAGGAATTAATTTTTTTTGGTTATAAAAGTACGATTAAAGTAAAGAGCCCCAGAGTATTTGTTATATTTTTAATTTTAATATGTTCAATTGTTAATTAATATTAAAAGGTTAATTCTTTAATATGTGCGAAAACAATCAGAAAATCAATTAAAGTAGATCGGAAAAAATTATAAACATCAGTAAATATTTGAATGAGAACTCACTTATTATTGTAGTATTAACTTGAGCTAGCAGCTCTTTCCATTTATTCATACTTTTGCCATAAGCAAATCTTTTCGTATTTCCTACTCTTAATATTAATGGAACTCCAGCGTAAAATAAATAGATTTTTCGTGTACAAATATTTTGAGTAAAAAATTAAAAGTTAATTAACTCCTCAACTTTAGTGCGAATTTAAATTACGTTCAAATTGGATCTTAACATAAGGAAGCTTCTATTATGTAGTGATTAAGGTGGTTTGAAATTTTACTATTACATCTTAAATTTAAATTGACTGTGATATTTTACATCTAATTTTGATTTTGTACGAAATGATAAAATAATATTTTGTTGCACCTTAATGCATTTACTTCAAGATTATAGATAAGATTATCGTTTTGGTAAATTAATCATTCCCCCTCCTTCACAATTCCCACAGTTTTCTTGGATAATATAGATATACTAAGGTCATAAAAAGTAATGTATATTCTTGTATAATATAATAAAATTTTTGTATCGTTTCATGATGTACCAAGTTTTTATACATCTCGTTAATTGTCACTATTATTAGAGCAATATAAAAGGCGCGTAATTAATGGGGTGATTGAGATCCCTCTATTTTTTTAATAATAGGTGTCGGATTTTCGTGAGAATAAAGCATTTATTGATATATATTGATTTATTTTTTATTGAGCTTATCTGACATGAATCTGAATCAATCGTAAATTAAAAAAATGTTATAAGAGTTATCTAGAGAAGTTTCTATGTCAAATTAAAGTAGATGGGTCCTCTAGACTAGTGGGAAAATTAGAAAGAAAAGTTAGAAAATTATTTTAATAAAAAAAACAACATGTTAAGAAAATTGGAACATAGTGAACATTAGTAAACAAATACGTATTAAATTACTAATGTCAAGTGCATGAGATCATTGTTTTGTATCGTTATCTAAGAACGTCAATAAACTTTTCTAGATATATCATACTTATCTCACTCTCCAGAATACTATAAAAAAAATTAAAAGTTATTTTTTTTTTTCAAAAAACTAATTTTATATAGGACAAAACGTTTTTTCCAAAAGAAATATTTAAAATGAAAATTTTGAAGAGAAAAAAAAAGAGTATGAAAGCTAGGTTTTAGTTTAACAATTACTTCAGGATGGGAAACAATCATTAACGTAACTGAGTTATATTTTAACAATCATTATAATTGTATGCGGGTGAAATCGGTTCCATGAGCCGGCTCGATTCCTGATAAAATAAATCGGGTAAGGGGCGCGATAGCAAGAAACCAGAATCGAAGTAAGGGACTCATCGGGTCAGGCATCGAGAACACGATGCCCGTCCTCGAGTATGTCGAGGCCACGACCCCGAAATTGCTCCAAATCCCAAGAGACTTCGAAGAGCATTGTTGCGCAATCGAACACGATTAACGAAAGGCTGTAATATCCGCGATTAACCGGGTATCACAGTGAATATCTCGACACATACCGACGGAAATACAGTATTCAGTTAAACGAGAGATTTTTACCTTATATAAAATAAATCAGTAAATGGGAGATTTTTATCTTTGATAGAATTGTAGTTAGGATAAAACTCTCACATTATTTAAAGGAGAGTCTGATTACTCATGGAACACATTGTAACACGCATTCCAAAGTAATATACTATTATTTGCACTATTATTCATAGCTCTTATTGGCGTTCACCGGTGCTAGCCATTGTGAATCCGGAACGAGGGTGAAAATTTCATCAAGGCTAGAATTATCCTCCTCGCGTGGTTTAGATTTACTATATCTTCATTTGTTTAATCTAACACAATTTATTGTTTGTGTCGGATTAATCCATGTACCCTTAGAACCATTTATGAATTTAATTATTATCTGTTTTTTAGGATAAACAATAATATAGACAATAATTGCCAACCTAACTCTTTTTAATTAATTAAAAAAAGTTTTAATGATTAATAGAATATTCTTAATAATAATTAGATTTGGTTTGAAAATTTCAGAGAGACCAAATAAAGACACGCAGCCGAATCTAAATGTTTAGCAACCGAATAACCACGTTATTACTTATTACAAAATCATTAAACAAAAAAAAAATTAAAGAAACAAATGTGAACTTGAATTTAAGGATGTTTTGAATTTTCAATAATGTAAACCATGTTCCTTTTAATCACTTTATATTAATGCATGCAATATGATTATCTAGATTCTCTGTTTTAGGAATTTCAACCATGTGTTTATCTAGAAATAGTAATGGTGTATATTTCAAATAAGGGTTGTCGTGGAGTGGTGGATTCCTTCATCTTTAACCATATATTTTCGGTTTGAGTTTTGAATATGGAGTCGTCTTTGTTAGGGAGTGTATATATTATCCCTAATAATATGTGACTCCTTTGTACGAATTAGGATTTAGTTGAGCCCTAATACGAGTGTCGGGTGTAGATAGAAAAAACTTTGACTATATGGCTCGATGGCGAGCTGGATGAATGGTTGTATTTGACGCGACACTCTCTTCGAAGATACATGAAATATATATACGTTCAATATAAAGGAGAAAAAAGGATTTATCCTCCTATTTACCTATCCTTATGAAAACTCAATTTTTTGGGTATAACGATATCTTTTTATTCTTCGTGATATATATTGATCATATTTCTGATCTTTATTTGTAGTGTAACGGGTTGATTTGGTACGAGAAGTTATGGAAAATAGTATATTACAACAGTTCTGATTTGTGAATTTTCATTGATCGATGTGTATTACATGCTAGATCTTCTACTATTTTATGTTATTTCCGAAAGTGTGTTAATCTCTATGTTGTGTGGAGCTGAGTTAGCAGCTCCACATTGTGAACTCTATGGGAAAGGGCATCCGATATCTCTTTTATAGGATGTTTCCATTATCTGAGTTAGTCTTCCCAAGCGAACAAAGAGGTGGATCATTTGATCTTGAATAAGTCATCTCGACTATCCTAATTTTTTATCAATATATTTCGTCAAATATCTGAGCCGTACGATAATGAGATTTCGAATGCCAATCCAAAAACATTTTATCTCAAAAAACTTTCGATTAAGAGACTAAGTTAACGTGGAACTTAAGGACATTAGCCTAATAAATAAAGAATTAATTCTCTAGTGAAAAAGACAATTGATTTTTCTCTTTAGATGTTGACGTAAATAAAACGAAATAAGTAATTAAAATTCTTAAAGCATCAACACAAAAATATTGGACACATCTAAAGAGACTCATTATACATAGAAGAATATTTCTCAATATAATGAAGTGTGACCAAGTCTTCGTATAAGAACATTTCGAATACTCCAAACCAAGTTGGCCTATTGATTCATTTCTTAAAATAACACTTTTAAACCAATTCTTATCTGCTCATTATTTTCTGAAAATTATAAAATTGTAATAATATTAACACGGGTTGTGGTGGAATGATCATTAAATTTTCTTAAACAGATATTTTGAATTCGAGTCTTGAATATTAAGTCATTTTATTAAAAAGTATTTTACCTCTCAATATGCGATTTCTGAGCGCAAATCAAAATTTAATCGTGTTCCAATATAAATATCATATATCGAGTGAAAAAATTAAAAAAAAAATATTGTAATAATGAGAATCTGTGTTACAAAGCACTAGAGAACAAAAGGTAGAAATATTTCAAGCCCTATAGCTTTAGAAAATTGTAGAATTATTAGTGCTGAACTAAGGTGAAGTCATAGAAGGATTGGCCCACTTCTTGTTGTTTCTTGGGCATAAGATTTTCTTTACTTTTTTCGCAATTTTTTTCGCTTTTTTTCCGAAATTCGGGTTTTGCCATTTTCAAATTTTACTTGAAAATGAATTTTAAATTTTTTTAAAAACTCTAAAAATCAAACTTTTTTTAAATTTTTACTTTAAATTATTCGCAAAATTCAAATAAACTTAAAAAAAATTATATTCATGTTCAAACACAACTTTAATTTTGAAACACCGTTTTCACTTGATTTTTTTTCCCGAAATTTTACAATTCTTATGTCCAAACACCCACTAAATGAATATTGTTGATACCATCAAAGAGTATAGTTAGATGAAAAAAATCCATTTACTTTTAGTTAGGTGTTTCGGATCGAATAATGAAAATAAAGAAATTTCTCGTATAGAATATTTCTCTCTTTAGTGAGCCTTACACTGTATGAATTTGAATTAGTCGAGTCGGCCACTAGTTTTACAACATGATAACTTCTTGTTAGCAATTCTCCAATAAATAATTAAAAAATGGATTGTCATTGACTTACCAAGTCTACCTTCTTTGGACAAAATCCGCCTGTCTTTCAAAAACACATTTAATTACAAAATAAAAAAATCAATAAGTGAAACTTTCTTTTAGTTGTTTCTTTCATATCATTGAATTTGTCCTTTTTTTCAGATTGGAAATTATCCAAAGGAAACGCATTTAAATTCCGCCCACAATTTCAGAAAATTCCAAAAATGAAAAAAATAGCAAATTACGTATAACATTTAAGAACCCCTTTTCTTGTGTATGCACTAGGAAGTCTCCTATCTCACAAAATGAGTGCTACGTTTATCTTCTTTATTTTAATTTCTCGTTCGGTGATCGGTACCCACAGTGAGGGTCTAACTGAATCCAGACTCGCGCTAGAAAGTACCACATTGAAAATAAATCGCTCCCCAACAACGACTACTTCATATATAAAGCTCGAACACGAATGAGAAATATTTACTACACCACCACAATTCTTATTCGTGTTACTTTATGTTCTAGAGGTAAGAATCATTCGCACAAAACCACCTTTGACTTTTTAGAGAATTTCTAAATTAGTTATGGTTGGGTTTAAGCTTGTTTTAGCTTAAAAAAGAGTGAATGAAAAATGGACCATAAAATAAAAAATTTGAATTCCCCTCACAAAGGACACTGTCCCATATAAAGAGTTTTGACGTGTATATATACAATTACACTTCTTTTAGCTCTTAAAGAGTTGAGAAGAAGACAAGTCTCGCACGGGCCGACTTCGAAATTTGGATTTGGTCAAATAATTTTATTGATTGAGTTGCAGCCTTTTACATGAAGAGTTGCATACATGATCTTTCCTATAAATGAAGATTATCTTCTTCCTTTCTGCATTATTTTCGTACAAAAAGAAACAAAGTAAGCGTAATTGTTGTCGTTATTTGTGTTCGTTGAAACACTGAGGTTTGAAGATAACCTCGTGTATACTAGGAGGGGATCAAGTTTTTAAAGGAAATATTATGAATTCAGTTGGCTAGGACTAATATTTGTTTCTTCTACATTTCTGTTATTATTTTATTTTCTATTTCCAGAATTACTTTACAAATACATAATACCAAGATATGTTACATTTTGTTTTTTCGGCCAATAAATGTATGAGTTTCTAACAACGCATGTCTTACAAATCCACGTAAACATGGCATGTATATATAAAGAAAGACATTACCAAGAGAAATAGAAAACACGCATATAGATCTTTGAATCTTTCTATTTTCACAATACCAATCGTATAATATATGTTAGAATTATCTTCTAGTAACTACTGTTTTCTAGAAATATGAGCCGTTTTCCATCCAAAACCACCATTGACTTTATGAATGAAAACAAAAAAACAAAAAACAAGATAGTCTAAAAAAACTAAAGAATTTCATAATAGGTTTTTCATAGGCGATCGTGAAACATGCATGGTCGGTGTCAAAATAGAAATCTTGTCTCTCTCATTTACTTTGTTTATTTAATTTAAAGAATCAAACTACAATGTCGGTCATGTAGCTTTGATTCATTCAAGAAGCTTAAATACTCCTTAATTCTTAACCAAAAATCTTGAATTTAAATTTTAAGTATGAAATTGTCTTTATTAAAGAACATTTTGTTCTTAATATGAAACTTTTCGAAACGAACTCAATTAATCAGATACTAATACAAATATATGGTGCATCGGATGAAAAAGAGGGAGGGGGGGGGAGGGGGGGGGAGATAGGGTTTTTTCACTTTTCGCTCGTGGCAGAAACTATTTTCATTCGATAGCTGAAAAATATATAAAAATTGTATAATTTTTGTATATAACATATATAGTGTGTATATATATATACATACATTTTTCGGTTATTATTTTAAAAACAGCTATACACTATCATCTTCTAAAAAAAAAGGAAAAACTTTAAGACATATGGTAGATTGGAGCCTAGACTTTGGATATTTATTTGGACCTTTGATATTGAAATTTGAACTTCCCAACTATCTGCTCAATTAATTGCACATGTACGTGTTTGGTTTTTCTCTTTTTCTTGAAATAATAAATGTTTAAAGTCTAGCTATGTTTAATTTTTGTATATAGGAAGTTGGTACTTCTCATAGGGTTCATTCACATTGGGATGGGTGCTTTAGTTAAAGCCTTGTTTTTTGGTTCATCGACATTACCTCATGGAAAACTCTACATTTCCTCAAAGAGCCAAACAGGATTTTGTTTTAATAATAATCGACGGTGTGTTTATAAGGCATAAAATGTTTTCTTATCACGTTAATTCTGTAATAGCCTAGCAAATTTCACACCGGTAAACACGATTACTGCCAAATATATACGGTCAAATCTCTCAATAATAGCCTCGTTTGTTCCTAATATTTTTGAATATTATATCGAATTATTGTTATAAATAACATATATTATAACATAACATAAAAATTAATTCCGTTTTGACTGTACAGATAACTGACTTTAATAATTCATTTTAAAGTTGAACATGTCTAGGTCCAAAGCAAATAATAAGTACTCTCTTCAGTCCACAATATTTAATTTTTTAAATATCAGAAGGCATTAATTTCTTTTTTCTAAAAGTACCCTTGGAGTAAAGAGCCTCGGAGTACTTGTTATCTTTCCAATGAATAAATTAAGGTTAATATGGTTAACTTTATAATTAATGAATGCAAAAAGGTAAAATCTTTATTATGCGTGAAACAACCAAAAAATCAATTAAAATGGAACGGAGAGAATAATAAGTAGAATAGGCTGTTAAATTTTATATCAAAGAAACTCCGCATGTAATCATAAACAATGATAAGATAAATCTCAACGCGAACATCAAATTCTTAAGGAGGTGTATGTAACATGTAATATAGGTAAACACGAAAAGAAATATAAGGAAGTAAATTTTTAAACATTGTGACACATTTTAAGGCGATGTGTGATTAGGTTCAAGGAGGACAATGTAACTGTTGGACAGAGTAATTATGTATAATTTACTGTACAGTTGTCTTAAATTATTGAATATTTTAAAAATGTCTCATATTAAATGCGGGATACTGATGTAAGGGAAAATAACTTACATCATAGATGAGCTAAATCGTTCTCCTCTACAAATATACTAACTCCTGTTTCCCACCACTTAATTTCAAAACTCCACACCATGACACACCACTTCCTATTATAAGGTTATATTTAATGCCTATCTAGACAATAAGAAGACATGAGAATGTTTTGACTCCACATATTGTGGCTGAATTCAATTGGCCAGGGCCGAAAAAGTCTATAAAAATCTAGAACTCAAAATGGAAACGTAATATTTTCATCGATTTCTCTACCATTTCACATTGGATTTAAGAGATTCGCTATTTATTTTTACCAAATTACCAATTAATATATGTCAAAAAACTTAGTTTTAATTATTTAAGAAGTGATATAATTATATAAATATATTTACACAATCGATGCATAAAACGTTAACACTTTAAATGTTTTCATAAAGGACGTTATTTCCACTATCTCAACAAATACTATAATTTTTTACAAGACAAATGGTCGATTACTTTACCTATGATTCTCTCAAACATTTTCCAAAACAAATAATTTCACATTTAGAATTAATCATTTGACAATCTACAATGAACATAGTACAAAATTTATAACAAATAGCGCCTTAACAAACCAAAGACATTACTCTACTGAACAGACGTTATAACTTACATGATATACAAATAGTACCTTTCAAACCAAACATAAAACTTTCTTTTGTTACATTGGGAATCAATTAATTTTATACAATGAAAAAACACATACAAGATATCCTCAAGAGTCACAGGTAAAGGAATTGTTTAGTTAAAAATATACTAGGACAGTATTCTGCTAGTTGTACGAGATGCACATAAGCAGAACACCAATATATCATAATACGTGATTTATCATAATACAAAGAGTATTCAAACAAACAATAAAGTGAAGAACACGAGAGAGAATGTGCTTATTATACCTCTACATCCGAATCATCGTCGGATGTAACATCAGACCGAGAATCGGCCTCCTCATCTTCCTCCTCCTCATCATATTCATCAATTTTTACTATGGTTTTGACGGCCATCTTTGACAATGCTGCAGTCTTGCTAGCCCTTTGTGACCGAGTACTCGTTACAGCAGGATTAGTAGGAACAGCAGATAGGGGGAATTCTTCATCTGATGAAGATTCTATTGCTTCCTTAGCTCGTCTCCTTGCACGAGTTGGTCTGGTTGATTTTGGCGCTGGAGTTGGCAGTACTTCCATCGAGTCATCCTCATCAAGTACGATATCAAGATCCAGCTTTCCTGAGACATAATAAAGCATGTTAATAAAATTACGATAAGCAAATATGTCTAAAAGATTGAGTGGATTATGATTAGAATCTTCTAACAATATAAATCTAGCAAATAACAACAAAGAATTTAACATATATGTGCTCACAGTGACACTATCAGTGCATTTTAACCTACTATAGGAGTTCGCTTACCTTATTTCATAAGTTACTAATCCATTTATTATGGTAGTTACCTATAATTATTTTTAAATGATCTGATAGTGCAAAAAAATTAGAATATCAATGTATAGAAGTTGAACTCGTAAACAAATATAGAGACTAAACTGGCAGCATTTTCACAGCTAAGAAAAATACTTCTCCACTATTTTTGTATTGACACAGACTGAGGAAGCAATGCCAGCTACATTCACATCATTGTTGGATGTGGGATATTAACATCTCATCTTTTGAACCCCCCCCCCCCCCCCAAAAAAAAAAAAAAAAANCTTCAATTGTTTCGTCAAAGTGAAAGGAAAAGAGCGTGTGATGACTCTTCAAAGTTTCTAAATAAAATGAATAGTAACTGCAGTTTTATAGCCGCTAAACCAGAAATAGTTACCTAAAATAACTGTAACTTCATCAGATGATAGTTTCTGGTCTGGAGATTTGTCTAAACCCTTTAGCCTTTCAGCCATCTGTTTCAACTCCTTAAGAAGCTCGTTTTCAGAAAGTACAGATTCAGCAACACGATTCAATAGCTGCCTCATTAGCTTGACAGCTCCTTGTTCTGCTGGTCTAAAGTGAAGCAAGGATAGTGCCTTGCACAGTGCAGAAACATATGCTTTCTCCGCAGCTGTCTTCTTTGCATGGAAGCTGGCCACCTTGACAGACAACACAGAGAAATTTCCATTCCATTAAACAGAACAGGAACACTAGTATAAGTATTGTATATGAGATGTTCGTTAAACTAAGCATAAGGGCACTGAAACCTAAGCTGTGAATAAATACCTCTGCGGCGATACATATTGCAAGCCCTTCTTCCCCAATCTCGTACTCAGACGAAGGTTCAGCTGAATCAATGTGGTTTTCATTACCATTTTCATTGGCTGGTGCAGTTTCCTCAGAATACAAGGGAGCCTGCATCATCTGCACCATAAAACGTGATGCTTGGGTAGCACGCTTGCGCATATTAGAGACCATGAACGTAGATCCAGTGGCATTGCCGTAGATGCCTGGCCACAAAGAGCGCATTACTGGCATGAAAGCCTTGGATAAACATTTCTGCATTGCAAACCAGAAGTTTTCTATAATAACCCAAAACCAAAATCACAAACTGATCTATCCAATTCTCGTAATTTTGCATGCACAAATTTGAAATTCTATAAACCTTGTGGTTCAACGAGAGGGATGGATAATGCTCAAAGAATACAGAAAGGCATTGCTTCAACCTGTGAGGTAACATAATATCAGGTGGAATTTTCAGAAGATGAGATAAAATAAAGTGAACAGCAAAGAGATTTACCTCCCAAGTTCCTTATTCTCACTACAGAAATACAAGCTTATGAGCTCAGCTAATAGCAGCGGATTTGACAAAGCAGGTGTGCTCGGATACTTCTTACTTAGCAGAAGAGTCTTAGCAAAGCCCTCACCAAGAATTGTTTGAACTGTCTCATATTCATCACAGTCATCAGAATCACCTGAATTGTGCTTCTCCAATCCAGCATATAACAGGTCAAGTAATTCTATCTCCAAATCCTCACTTCCAACGCTAAATTTGATGTCAGATAACATTTTAATTTTATGATCTTGGAGTTGTGATGAGAGATCCTTGTTCATAGCTTTATCAACTATATTAGGACCATGCCACATTCCAAGGTCAATCAACGCCTTAGAAGCCATAACGGTAACTGAAGAGGGGCCCTTAACAAAAGAAGACCTTAATTGCTTTACTAAATCTTCACTGGGTCTCCTTTCTAACAATCCAAACAGACCAAGGCACCTAATGGCAGCCCTCTGAACGTCTAGGTGTACATGCTTTGCCTGCATTTCAGAACAATACAAAATAGCTCAGAATTCTACAAAGTTGATAACAGAGGAACCAACAACAAGAAACTGAAGGTTATAATAATACATCTATCGTATTATCCCCAAGAAAAATTAGAGAAGGCAACTTTTCCAAGATACAGACCCCAGGCAGCAATACAGAGTGCAAGACTTCAGTCGGTTCTATAGATTTTCCATGCATCCAGCGAAAAGACTGAACATATTCTACCAGAAGGCTAATCACAGCAAGACAGTGCAACCACTGCATGTAGTCTGCAGTCCTCTCTCTGCAAGGCCTAGCAAGCTCCTCCACTACACGTAAAACTACTTCTTCGAATTCTCCTGGAGCTGCATGGACTTTTCTCGCCAACTCTGATACAGCAGCAGCCCAATCTTTGTCACCACCAAGATTGATACCATCTCCTATGACAACCTCATTGCCATGCTCATCTAATTCATGATGAGGGGGTATGTGAAGCAACTCCTGCAGAAATTCATTTGCAACTCTTCTGTTTGTAGCATCAGAAAAATCAAGCATTGCACCGAGTAATAGCAGTTGCCGAGATGCAAATCGGTGATTGATTCCTGCAATAATCTCTGTCACTACTAGCAAAATATGGAAGGAAAATAAAACAGAGAGGGTTTTAGAAATTAGAGAACTATGGATAAATTCCTCACCAGCAACTATGTGCGCTTTAATCAATTGAACATAGTCTCCAATAGAAGCAGGTAGAATTCTGTCAAGAAGATCATTTTTATCTGAAGCTTCTGATGCATATACAGCAGATTCTGTCCCTGTTGTTGTAGCAGCATCAGAGCCCTTTGCCTGTTTGGTCATCATTAGGAATATTTACATGATATGACAAAAGATTTTGGCACTAGTCATCCAAATAAAAGGTTTGTATAGCAATAGACTTTTTTCGTATTTAAGATAGATAAATGGCAATAAACCAAGAATCTGCTATGCACTGTGACACTAAATTCCAGTGCCCAGAAACTTTACACAGCCAGAATACGCTACAAATAAACAGAACTAGGTTGTAGCTAATTCAGTCGAAAAATCCTTATACCATGCTAAGATATGGTCCTAGAGACTTCTACAGGAAATATGTGAAGGAACCAGCAACCTTTATTTTGGACCTTCATCACTGGACCTTTATTCTCAAAACTCAAGTTGAGGACAATGGACATAAGTGACCAGCCTCAATAGGATTAGATAGTAGCAAAAACACTTATTCAAGCAGGAATGACCAATTCATAGACTCTACTTAGTCAAAAGCACCAACTGCATTTTTTTTTATGGTGAGGCATAATATAGTTAAATAAATTAAAGATGTCTCACCTCAATCTATTATCAAAAAGGATTTTCACGTACTTGGCTCATAAAAGAGAATCAAGCCCGCATATAAGGAGGGATGTGTTAAAGATATAATTATGTAAAATTGTGCTATGTAATAGCTTAACCTTTTAGATGAGATGGTCACTTTAACATGGCATCAGAGCAAGGCTCATTCTTATTCTTGGTAATTCCTAGGTTCAAATCTCACTGTCACCCAAAAGAATTGTTTTTACGCGTTTGGCCAATGAAAAGGAATCACACCCACATGTAAGGAGGCCAGTGTTATCAAAGGCGAAAAGCGCAAAAAAGCTCTAAGGTATGTTGGGGCTTTAAGCGCAAAGCGTAAATAAAGCATGGGTTTTAACGAAGAAAGACGCAAACTATAAATATGTATGTGTAGTCCAAAACTAATATTTATAAGCATGAATACCAAATATATGAACTAAGAAATTGAAGAATATTTACAATAAAGTGAAATATCAATTTTTTTATTGTAGCCTCTTCAGGATTACGCTCATTGGCAAGGAAAAGTATGCCTTAGAGGTTTGATGACAATGCTAAAGTGCTCGCTAAGTGAAGCGAAGCACTCAATATGTTTTGAGCCTCAGTTCAAGGCTTAAGCGCGCCTTTGATAACATTGAAGGAGGCGTATTGAGGCATAAACATAATTAAATAATAGAATGTATGCACTCTAGAAGCTTAAACTTATAAATAAAATGGTCACACACTTCAATATTTTACAAAAAAAAAAAAATCAAATATGGAACGGACTACCGTAAGCAATTCATTAAACGCATGAACTAACAAGGACTGGCACATAGTACCTTATTTAGCATTATGCATGTATGCTACGCATAGATTACACAATAGTTATCTCATTAGCCCGTTATTATGCAGATAATAATCAAGACGAATTTAAAATGATTAAGTTCCAAAAACTAGCACAGCAGACCAAGGCTCTGTAAGCTGGACCTGCACAATCTGGAATTGCATATGCATTGACCACATTATGCTCTAGCCCAACCAGACAGATAACTCCAACCGATCTACATCAGGCAATCCATACAAACCCTTTATACAAACACAAAAATACATAGGAATTTTTGTTAATAACCGTGGTGTTCGAGCCAGCTTGCGCGCACCTCGACTAATTCCACGGGAAGATAGATGGGAAGAAATCACCTAGTATTTTTTGCCTCCGAGCCTGAGACATCATGGTTCTCACCCACTTCATTGACCACTAGGCCACACCCTTGGAGGCTAAAATACATAGGAATTTATATTTAATCTATTTAATTGATGCCATCTGTTTGTGATAACATCATTTGAAATTGAATCCATTTACTGCTTAATTAATTAAGTCAAGCATGATAGTTGTTCCACTTTTTCTTAATTCAATCTTCCAATGAGGATCTTGAAACATTCGAGAGAAGGTAAATGTTAAATAAAAAAGAGAAGGATAACCCTTCTTGGCATTTCACTGTATGATAACAGGTTACTCCCTATGTTTTAAGGAGTTTTAAGCAGCGAGATGATACATTGAAACAGTTGAACAAATAGCATAAGATCTGGTAAACAAATATTAAATACTCACATGTGCCTCCATTTGCAAGTGTTTACTGACAACTCTCCAAAAGAAAGCAGTTTCTGCTTCCATGAGTTGGATGCTACAATTGCCTGGTAAGCAAAGAGAACATGCAATTAAATGTTGGAACTGCAAACACAAATTGCTCCAAGTTTTAGAAAAAATCAATTACATGAAAAACAAAAATTGAGTATCTCTAACCTTATATGTAACATTGCAACTGAAGGTTAAACTAGGGAAGCAGTTTGCCTTAACTAGAATAGATCATTTTCAGAAACATATATAAAGAGTTAACACTAAACTTAGTTTCTTATTTAAAACAGAAATGAATATCTCAAGTTATGCTAATCAATAAGCATATAAAGTCATTCCGAGAAAGCAAAAGAAGTAGACATCAAATATTTTAATTTGTAAGACCAACCTTCAACAGTGTCACTGTTCGATGTCAAAAATTGCCTCATACTTTGACCATCTTTCAGCTTAACCAAGCCTGCTTTTAACAGACTGTCCATTACAGACTCTCCCACTGATTCATATGTTTCCACATCAAGATATTTAAGTAGTTCTACCAGGTCCCCATTGCAACACTTGGTGAGCCACTCATCTTTCATCATCCTAAAGCACTCCTTTACAACAGATGAAGAGCGATCAGCAAGTCCTCTCTCCAAAATAAGTGTTCTGAGCTTGATGCTGCCAGATGTAGAAAACATTTATTATAGGATATCTATGAGTTGGAACGTACATAAACTAATTAAATCAGCCCTATGCATGTGATCCAACATGCATACAAGGGCATGAATTACTTGGCTGATCTTGGTCAAATTAGCGAAAATGATTCAAGCATGTGTATGAAGTTAATTTTTTATACCATGCACCCAAGGGAATGTGTATGAAGTTGATCCAACATGCATACAGTACCAATTTTCAATTAACCATGAATTTGATCGTAAGGCTTCACCGATTTATAAAATATCTGGCCGATACTCTCAGCAGAAAGTATCACATGGGCTTGACTCCTTTTAGTGGTGAATTAGGTTATGAAATTTAAGCTCCAATGCGTCCAGAGTTAATGCAAAAACATGTAAATTTTATCAAAGCCCCTTTATTCTCTTTGACAGGTGAGTGAATTTGATAAGATATTAGGACAGCAGAAGTTCTTTAATGTCTTGCTAACTAACATCTATGCTAGCATCAATTTAAATTTCCTTAAAAGAATTTAAAAGGAAGTTTTTTCTAACTGTTTTTTATCATAAATTACGCAACAAGAAACAAAACATAAACAAAAAATATCAAGAATACCAAGAAATAAGAATACCAAAACTCAAAACAAAAGAAGCCCCTCACCAAGACTCTTTTCCAGGTTATACCAAATGGCCATCACAAAATTCCGCGATTAAAGAACTATATGTGTTTGCTTGTCGAAACCCTCTGCAGTTCTTGTTCATGTATAAGCAGCAATGCTAACAGACAACTTTAAAGAAAAGAATAACCTTTTATAGAAATCTCTCTATATTGACCTAGAAGCAAACAAGGGCATGAAGTACTTAGCTGAACTTGAGTTTTGTTGTTTCTTTTAGGACATAATATCGATGAGTTGATTGTAATGGCAAATGGAGAATGTCAGGCAGTGAAACCAGTTTGACTGACACCAATAATAGCTCTAACTGTACATATAGCCACATACATGAGGTATAATTTATGCAGAAATTTTGATGATCATCTTGTTTAGATGCATACAAAATAAGTGAAAATACACACTTCTTTAGTGGTTCCCAAGAAAAGAATGGATATCATGCCAAGATGAAGCAAAAAGTAAGGCAAAGATGATACAGGTAGGCAATGGTTTAAAGTTACCTGAAGCTCTGCAGGGGAAATTTACTAGCAATCACGGAATAAGCTGCTTTGCGTACTGATTCACTCACATCCAGTGTGCAATCAATTATTGCTGCAGAAGATGCATGACATGGTGGGAGGGATAAGACAATTGTCCTACGGACATCCTGCAAAAAAAGCCAATATAGAGGAATTTATTAACTCAATCATTTGATGTAGTTATGCTAAGACATTTCAGGAAAGTTTCAAGATGGAGCATACCATGTGGAGATGTTAAAGATTCTTCGCTAGTATCAGGCAAAATATAGACTAAATGAGTCACATACTGACTGTTTTGAGCTATACGTAATGAAGTGTGATGCATCATTATCAACTAAGGGGAATACACTGTTACACACATAGGTAAGAAAAAGCTCACCGCATTTTGTTCAAGAGGAAGTGTCTCCAGATATAGTTCCAAAATGTCAGCATTTTCTGATTCATTAACAAATCGTGAAAGCGCCCTCACTGCAAAGGTACGGACAGAAGCGACCTTATCACCCACACGTGTTTTCATGCTCTCTATAACTTCATCCCAAAGTTCAGAGCTGACTTCTGTGTCATCTGGCAATCGCATTATGATCTAGAAGACAAGAAAATCATCAATGAGATTACAATTTACGAAAGGCATGTTAATTCTATCATGGCATAGAGATAAAAGAGGAAAAACAAAAGAAAGCACAAGAAAGAGAAACTTCTAAAATCAAAATTAACAATATTTTGAATGAGAAAGGGGAACTTTAAACCATTGCCTACATTTAACAAAATTCCCAAAACCAAAGGATATATAAGGTGATATTACATAACACATTTAGTATAAGAAAAACTAAATCCAATCAACTACGTACTATTGAAGAAGCATTGGGGTTAGCTGTATGAATCCTCTAAATCTAGTTTACACTTCCGGGCGAATTTTATCCGTATACTGGTAATTTGCCTTAGAAAACAAACTACGGGTTCTCTATAGCTAATGGCCAACTCTAGAACTTAACCCTACACCAATACAATCTCTAACCAAAAAAGACTCATGGCGAACACCAAACCCAATGTAAGCATAGTCACAGCTAAGTCTTAATCCCAATTAACTAGTGATTCAAACCCAATGTAAGCATAGTCACAATTAAGTCTTAATCCCAATTAACTAGTATCACGTATATGAATCTTTTAACTTTCCTTTGTTTTTTTCTCAGATAAGTTCACAATGATTTCAAGCAAACATCTTTTTACCACTTTTCACCTTGTGATTTTAGGTATATCTCATCCCCATTTAGCACCTTCAATCATCACAGGGTCTCACCTAATACCTAGTGTATTTCTAGGTTTGCGTAGGATATGACCAAACCATATCGGACAATCTTCTCTCATTTTATATTTATGTGTAGTACTCACATAAATATGAATAGTACACACCGTCTATTGTGATTGATTATGCATACTTGCTTTGAGTTGATAGTCTATCGGAAACAACCTCTCTACCGGCACAAGGTAGGGGTAAGACTGCGTACACACTACCCTCCCCAGACCCTACTTGTGAGTTTTTACTAGGTATATTGTTGTTGTTGTACTCACACCCTCTATCGAATATGAGTATTTCTAATTATGTCAAAATTTGTGAATGCAACACCCAACTTAACATCCGCATTTTACAACATTAACACTATAAATTCATTGGGTATTAGAGGTACAAAATTCACTATGATATAACATCATTGGTCCCAAGACTGTTCTATAAACTTGTATTTCACTTTGGTATATATCTTCCTGTGGTATAACACTTGGGTAAAACTTTGTCTCATCCATCCTATTTTAAATTTGTGTTGCATCGTCATGTGCCATGTCATTCTCCTAAGAAATAAGGCATAAATAGCTAATTGTCTGTATAGAGCTACAATCACGTGGATTCTAACTTCAAACTTCATTATTTTTGTGAGAGTTAAACTTAAAGTGCATATGGTCTTTCTAATTTACGGTTATTATAAAATCCTTACTCTCTAGAAAAGCATTCCTAGTTTAAATTATGCCCATAAATTGCAAATGTATAGAAAAGAGCCAAAAGATTTCTTTTTCTTTTGAGAAAACTATTAGAAGGGAAAAGGAAATTCCTAAGGAAAAATTGGTGCATTATCATAGAAATATTGAAATGGGAGTGAAGAAATAGAAATTCACAAAACATTATTTTAGGATGGGTATGACAGAAATAAAAAGGCACGGCTTGTGGGTTCTATGTGGAAAACATGCAGATTTAGTATCTTCATAGTTATTGGAAAATAGAGGACCTTGTAATTCCTAATTTCCTATGTAGGAGACTACCACATTAGGTTTTCACCTTACACTCTTTCTGATGCAGTGTTTTCCTTCTCTATGCACATTTACTGTGCATTTTCTCCTAACTATATTTCAAGTCAGTCCTTGACTTCTCCTTTCAAGATTTCTTTCTATTTTTTCTTGCATTCATGGTCAACCAAAAGAGTTTATAATAATAATAACAGAGTCAACAATATTGAGATTGTTCCTCTACCAAAGTGAAAAACAAGCTTTTTAGGGTATGGTATTCCTCTATCTGTAACATGAATATGTTGCCAAATCAACTAGATATACAAGTACATACAAAAACTCAAATCGCAACAAGAACAACATTACGCCTCAATCCTAAATAAGTTGGGGTCAGCTATATGAATCCTCACTGACCACGTGACTCCATTTAAATCATCTCACACCAATATTATGCAAATATAATTCATTATGAAAGTGGCTATTATGTTGATTCCCAACCTACCGCAACCGTCCTCATTTATCCGGGCCTGGGACCGATAATGTGAGCAAAGGCAAAGTATAACAACTAAAATAGTGAATTTAAAATCTGGCTTCACAGTGCAAAAAGTGCAGTATAACAACTAATGTCACAATAAAAACATGCGTCAAAAGTGCTAGAGAGTTTCCCAATCTTTAATGTTTCACATTTGAGGTGTGGCCAAAAGCTGCATGTTTTACTACATTCAACACTTTTGTCAGATACAGCATCAATACTACGTCGAGCAGTAGCAAAAAGAAGTAATGTACTACTACTTATAAGGAAATCTCTTCTCAGTCTTTATGGATGTGCTTTATCAAATGACATATCATCTCAAAATTATTTAATTAATCAAAATTCAAAGCAGAATCGGATCCTCCACCTTTCTCTCTGCTCAGCTAATTGACAATTATACACTATTTCACATTTTCTCATCCAATGATCAATTCAAATAAGTATGCAACAACAACAACAACAATGTACCCAGTATAATCGCATGGGTGGGGTCTAGGGACGGTAGCCAGTAAGCAGACCTTAAAACATAAACTACAATTTTCTCTATTATTTATCAAAATCCAAAGCAAATCGAAAAAATATTATATCCAAATAAGTAGGCGAAACAGGGGGGCAAAAGCATAAGCTATCTCATAAACTGAAAACTTTTCTCTAATTTAAATACTTTTAAAAGAACCATACCTCAGAAATTATCTGACAAGCCCTAATCCGAACAGTTTTATTAGCCGCCGCAGCAGCCACAAGCAAAAACTCTAGAAATTTCTCCAAAAACGCGTCACAATCCGAAGCATTTTTGCCGTCACGCACGCTGGCGAAAACGGCGACAAATCGGATGATTCGCTCGGCTGAAGCCGTACGACGCTGAAAGTCGAATAACGGCGTTAACGCTCTCGAGAATGCACCGAAAAACTTATCCGGTGACTTCGTAACGGAACGGATAGCCGAGAGTTCCTTGAGCTTCCGTTGATGCATTGCATTTGACGATCGAGCTTCGTCCAAAACCCTAGCAATGTTTTCGGTCAATTTTTTATGTAATTCTTCTTCGTCTACTACTGGAACTGGCATTTTCGAATGATTTTGCGGAAGACCTTTTGCTTCTTCTCTGTGGATCTGCTCGACAGAGTGTGAGAGAGTGTGGGTGTGGGGGGGGGGGTCTGGAACTGTTGGATATGGCTTTGAGTGAAATTGATTTTGAATTTTGAGCGGGAAGTTTTTTAAAAGAAGCTCATTTTTGTTAATTTCGCCCTAACGGTCCTCGTGATTTAGAAAAATATTGATGATTTCTCTCTCCTATTTTTATCTTGAGTTTTTAGATTATCCACTTGCATTTAATAATGTACTACTCCCTCCGTTTCAATTTATGTGAACATGTTTGATTGGGCACGGAATTTAAGAAAAAATGAAAATTTTTTAAATTTATGGTCCTAAACAAGTCAAAAAGGGGCCCAGAGTATTTGTGTGGTTATAAAAGTTTCTCATTAAGGATAGAATTGTAAATTTAAGCTAAATTGTTACCAAATTTAGAAATGAGTCATTCTTTTTTGAACAGACCAAGAAAAAAATAAGTTCACGTAAACTGAACAGAGGGAGTACTAAAAATAGTTGTTCCAAATTATTTCTTATTTTAGAAGTTCAAGACTAAGGGTTTGTTTGGTGTGACGGAAAACATTTTCGAAAAATATTTTCCTATTTTCACTGTTGGGTTCCACAAAATAGATTGAAAAATGTTTTCCTAGATATTACTTCTCCTCAAAGAGGAAAATGACTTCCCTAGAAAAATTTAGGAAAATATTTTTCGAAAACTCCACCTACCCTCACATCTAACCCCTAACGCCTCCCTCCCCCGCACACACACAAACAAAAAATCTTTTTTTGTACTTTCAATTTTCAATTTTTTCATTTTTCTGAACCACCCACCCACCCCACAAAAAGAATTTGTATTTTCGATTTTCTGCTTTTCTAAACCACTCGCCTCCCACCAACCCACCTAACCAACCCCCCAAAAAAGTTACATTTTTTCGATTTTTTGTTGTATGTTTTTTGTCCCCCATCCCCGAAAAAAAAAATATATTTTCAGTTATGGTTTTTTTATTTTTTGGTTTACACGTTCGATATTTTATGAGTTCCAAAGTTATGAGTTCGGAGGTTTATGTGTTTGGAAGTTTGCGGGTTTAGAAATTATAGAGTTTACGGGTTCAAAAGTTTAGTGGTTCAGGAGTTTATGAAATTTATGAGTTTGGAAGGTTGTTGGTTCGAAAGTTTATGGCTTCATGTTTATTGTATCTAAACTATCATTTATGAGTACTTTTGAGACGTTATTTTTCTTAATTTGCGTACCAAACACCGGAAAATGAGTAAGATTACTACTTATTTTTCAAGAAAATATTTTTTTGGAAAGCATTTTCCACGGAAAATATTTTCCGTTATACCAAACATAGAATAAATTAATTATCTTTTTCCTATTCTACCCTTAATGTTAATTGCTCTTGACGACTATAGATACCTCAATTATGAGTAAATACAACTAAAATGAAGAGAGATTATATCTTAAGACATAAATAAAAGTTAAACCGTCAAAAACTTTTCATATTTAATATTTTTTTAAGGAACATATAAAAGAGAAACACAATAAATAATTTGAGGCAGAGCGAGTATGACTTTGGTTGCTTCTCGTGCTACTTTACTTTGGTTTTTGTCTTAGGTCTAAATTTAAACATGACATCCATTAGACAAACTTTGTGCACTATGCACAAATTCATTAGATACATTATATTGTGTCTGTAAAGGAATTAAATAGAAGCACTACACAGTGCACTAATTCCGAGTTGGACACTAGCCTGGGACAGTTGTACATTGTAGCTAGTTAGTTGATTAATTAAGTCTGTTAGTTGATTGTATATATTGTTAGTTACAGTAGCTATTTAGGTTGAGCTTCATTTTTCTGTAATTGCATTCTTACCAGATTATTCTAAAAGCTATCGATTTCTCCTTGCTCTGTCTTCATTCTTCTTCTGCTCCTAATCTCTTCGATCATAGCTGATAATCAACCAACTTAACATGGTGTCAGAGCTAACTAGCTACTGAATTGAGGGATTTTTTACAGAATCGGTGAAAAACAAGGAATTCAGAGATAGTGTAGCAAGTAAACCCTAATTTTCGAATTCAACGGTGATTGAAGACATAGTTACTGGAAATATGAGTGATACTTCAAGCGGAGTCACTGGCGGTAGCTCGATGGTAATTGACCATAATCATCCTTTATTCCTTGGTGTCGGCGACACTCCTGGCGCCGTTCAAATTGGAATTTAGCTAGTCAGAATGGGGAATTACTCGTTATGGAGTCGAGCCATGAAAGTAGCTTTGCTAGTAAATAACAAGCTAGATTTCATGGATTGCTCATTGTGACGTGAAGATTATAGAGGAGATTTGGTGAAAAAGTAGGATCGTTGTTAATGCAATGGTGATTTTGTGGCTTACCAGCAATGTAAGTGCGAATTTAATTTGTGGAATATAGTTCAAATGCATTTCGTGTCTGGAATGATCTTTAGGAAAGATTTGACAAAGTTAACTTGACGAGAATCTATCATTTGCTTCGAGTAATTTGTACACTAACAGAATGTGTTTTCACCTATTATTATCTACTACTCAAAATTGAAAGACCTTTAGGATGAAATGGATTCAATTGTTGCTTTTCCTTCTTATAATTGTGATGAATCTAAGGAGTGTGTGGGTCATCTGCGAAACCAGAGGTTAATACAGTTCCTAATGGGACTTAATGACTCCTATAGCCAAGTAAGGAGTCAAATACTTATAACGATACCAACTCCTAGTGTAAGTCAAGCATATGCTATGCTGGTGCAAGATGAGAGCCAGAAAGCAACTTCTGGAATGCTAAATCTTTTTCTTTTGGGGGGGGGGATGGTACTAAACCTACAGCCTTATTCACAGCAAAAGGAGGCACATGAATGGGACAGAGGAATAGAAAAAAATTACAATATGTACTGTGACTAGTGTAACATGAAAGGACACAACTTCAAGCTGGTGAAATGTGAGGTTTGTCAGATCAAAGATCACACGAAAGAGAATTGCTATAAGGTGATAGGATATCCAGCTGATTTCAAAGGAAAAAAGAAGGTCAACTTGGTGAATGCAGGGGGAAATTACGTCAGCTGGTCACATGAATACACCAGTAGCACCATTCTTCATTTAGGAACAACATAGTCAAATCTTATCCATGTTAAAGAAGGCAAACATGTCTGATGCAAGCGTAAACTTGGCAGGTAAACCTTTATTTTCTGCATTAACTAACTTGAAATAGATTGTGGATTATGGGGCAACTAACCACATGGTTGGTGATAAATCCACGCTGAATACTGGTGAATCAGTTACAAATCCTGCAGTTGCAAATTCTGGACAGGTGCAACTTCCAAATGGTGATTCAACAGATGTCTCTCAGATTGGAAATTGCTCATTGACAGGAGGTGAAGTCCTCAAAGATGTGTTGTGCGTGCCAGCTTTTAAGTTTAATCTCATGTCTGTATCAAAAGTGACAAGAGATCCGAATTGTTACATCACATTCTTTCCTGGTTTTTGCATGTTTCATGATCTCTTCACTGGAGGGTGAATAAGATTGGTAGAGATGTAGATGGACTGTATGTTCTATGTTCACAAAATAAGACAGTCCAGTTGTAGTGATTTGTTCATCAAAGCTCTTGCCCTTGCAACAAAACAGAGTGGTTGAGCGGAGGCACAGACATATTAGAAACAACTAGAGCAATAAGAATTCAGGGACACTTACCTATCAGATTTTGGGGTGAATGTATCATTGGGGTTGTGTATATTATTAATAGGTTTCCATCTGTAGTACTAGACAACAAGTTTCTTATGAGCTTGTCTATGGGAAAGCATCTTCTTTGAAGCACATGAGAGTTATAGGATGTCTTTGTTATGCCATAAAATGTCAGAAAGAAGGATAAATTTGCCCCAGGCGCAATCAAATATGCTTTACTAGGATATGCTGCAAATCAAAAGGGGTATAAGTTGTATGATATTAGCTAACAAATCTTTGTTAGTAGAGATGTCACATTCCATGAGGACATCTACTCTTTCCAACATCTGAATCATCCTATTATTTTGCCTGTTAGTTCTCTACATCACATACCTAACTTCATATCATTACCATTTACAGTGTTTTAATTCTTCAAGAGTTGCTATTTTTATTTGAAAAAACTAATTGAACAAGTGATATAATAATGTGTAGACTCGCATAAAATCAAGTGTGATTTCGTGGTGCATGTAAAGTAAAAAATTTCTTGCGCATTCTTTGTGATTTTATACTATAGCGCACATACAAATATCTATTTTTTTTCTTCTCATTTCTACGATTAGTAACTAAAAGATAAGATAATTGCGTATATAACACTAGAAAAACATTTTTAGCACATGACCAGTAGTAAAAGATTATTAGACAAAACAAATTATGCAGTTATTATTTTTAAAGAATACTGAATAGCTGCCTCAAACTTCTCCTTGGCTTAATTTGCTGCATAACTTACAGTTTCTCCTTTTTAAGAATATCGAATAGCCACCTCAAGTTGATAATTGATTGCCTTTTGTCATAGAGAAACATACATTTTTAGCCGTTCCCAATAGTAAATGTTGATAAAAAAATATTTTTGTATATATCTGTTTTATATACTACAATCTACATAGTTTATATATTTTTTTGGCTAGTAAATACAATTAGTTTCAGTCGACCAGCCAAATTTATATGTTGCCCTTTGTTCTATTTCATCGTAAACACAACACGGGTTAGCCAATTTTTGGACTAGTAATTAAAAAATAGTCAGTGTTTGCAAAGTCATTAAAAATAGCCACTATTTTGCTGCAACACGGCCTAGCACAATATAGTGGAGATTGGTGTACATGTATATGAACTTCCAACATATTATGCTAGAACTCCAACACACGAAAAGTTCAAGCATAATATATTGGAGATTGGAGCACATGTGTATGAATTTCCAGCATATTATGCTTGAACTACAATATATTATGTTGGAAGTCAAGTATATTATGCTGGAACTCCACTATATTAAGCTAGAAGTCCAGTATATTATGCTGAATATTTTTTCGAATTTGAGCAGTGTTTCTGTTCAGGTTTATTTTTACATGAAAAGTGATTAAATTTTTATTACTTTTAAAATTATGGTTATTTTTCAATTACCATTTGTAAATCTTGTAATTCTTGAATTTTACCCTATTTCAGCGGATGGCTTATGTGTTAGGGAATTAGTCCAATTTATATTTGGGCTTTTTTCGAATGGTTAATTGGATTAATTGGGGAGATAGCCACTTGTAGGACTGTTTGGTTCCTTGGCGCTTCCTAGTTATATTTGTACTAACTTTTAAGTTGTGACTATATTTTAAAAACTTTTCAAGTGCCGAATATATTTCAAATAACAGTCTTAAAGTGATTATTTGTGCAAAGTGTTGAATAATTTATTTTTAAACATTTGCCTGTTTCTAAAGACCGAAAAAAAAAACAAGACGAAGACCATCTATCTTTGTTTTTATTTTAAAAAGATTTTAAAGATATCAATATGATGTTTATTTATCGACTCAAATTAACATCTGTCTTTTTCAAGCCAAAGCTATAAAAACGTATTATACCTGGTCCAAAAATTTCATTTACCGTGGTTAATGTTTAGCTTATTTACAAAAAATAAGATCCAAAATCCCCCTCCCCTCCCACCCACCCTCCCTCCCCCACAAGAAAAAAATCTAAGATTTTCTCTCATATAACTGTCCCATATTACGGGCGGCTCAATAAAATCGAAGACCTAAAGCCAAAACTTAAGAAGATGTGAAGAAATAGTATTAGTAATGTGACAACAGTTGACAAACAGACACGATTAATTCAGATAACGAGGAAAAAATTGTATGATCTTAACAAAATTTCTTTCAAGGTTTTAAGTTTTATTTTAAGTATTCCATAATATAGCATTGTTCTAATATTTTAAAATTTTGAGTTGAATTATCAAATGTTCATATTTACTAATATAATATTTCATAACTAGTTACAATGTAGTGTAATAAAACAAATGTTAATGCTTTGTTAACTTAAAAAAATCTTACTAATATAAGCAATTATAACTAGTAAAAAAAGATTGAAGGGTCTTTGTCTCTTAGGGACCTAAAACATAAGCTTTAGTGGCCTTACCTTAGAGTCACTCACGTCACATATACGATGAAAGAATAACAGCAATCAACTCTTCATATTAATTTATTTTTATTGTATGCGAACTAACAACATATATACTATATATAGAAAGGTTATGATGCAATTCAATAGAACTAGGGTTTTCTAAGAAGTCTAAACCTGGCCACTAAATTATTATTATAGAAAGGAATAAATCAATGCTCAGGATTTTCTCTACTATTACTCAATATATCTATATAAACCTAACAGTTTATTGAAGCCTAATACAAAAGCATACTATTTTGCATCGCTATCGTTGTTTATTTTTATTCTATATAGCTTTTTGATTGCATTTTTATATCTCAGACTTTTGTATCTCAAAGTTTGATACGCACCAAAATCGGCCATGTGTATGAACACAACATAATTAATTTTGTCTTATATCGATTCATTTTCGTATCAAAACTATGACATACTTCAAAGAAACTATAGTGTTTGAATCAATTAACGAGAAGACAATAGTATATAGATTCTGAAGCCACTATATTTCAAATTGCAAAACTCTTCGTTTTCAATACTTAAATTTTTCTTTTTTACGCGTTTAGTGGTAGATGCAATATAAATTTTGTTGATTCACCACAATCTAGTGTTGTAGAATCGAATTCTATATATGCGTGCAAAATAAATCTAAGACAAAATTAAATATGTATTTTAAAACTCACTCTTTCAACTTAGAATCCACAAAATCTTATATTGTAGTTCCTACAGTGTCACGACCCCAAATCCTAACGGATCGCAATAGCGTCTATCGTGGAACTAGGCTAGCCAACTATCACATAACTATACATTTGATCTATTATAATATTTCAAAAATCAATAATAATCAGCAAACAGAGTATAAAATAATTTCTTTAAATCTTTACGCCTCAATAATAATCTAACAGTCTAAACAAATCCCCCAAGACTGGAGTCAACCAATCACGAGCATCTAAAAAATAAGCTAACTCTGCAAATGTCATAATAATGTCTATGAATCAAATATTAAGTACTAAATTAAGAAGGAAAATGGAGAAGCTGCGGACGCTGGACAACTACCTCGAAATCCCAAACGCTGATGACAACGAGCTCGGACGACTACTGCTCTGAACTAGTACCTGGATCTGCACACAGGAGTGCAGTGAGTAATGATGAGTATGTCAACTCAGTAATAATGAAAATAAATCACAGTCTAAAACCAGCATATATATCTCAGTAAAACTCTCAGTAATATCAGTTTCCATAAAATCCTTTTGAAACAAGTATATTTTCAATATATCTCAGTAAAACTCTCGGTAATATCAGTTTGAAAAATGAAGTGAATCATAGTCAAAACTCAGTAAATATCATCATAAAACTACCCCTAGGGCCATAATCATCACTCAAACAATTTCCCTCAGCACCTCACCATCACTCAGTATCAGCCCCGCGGGCAACCTCACAGTCACTCATGCCTCCCAATCACTCGGCACTCGCACTCAGTAGGTACATGCACTCACTGGGGTGTGTGTACAGACTCTGGAGGGGCTCCTACAGCCCAAGCGCTATAAACAAGCCACATCATGGCATCAATCCCTCTCAAGCACTCGACCTCTGATGCGAGGCTAAATTGCATAGTTTAACATGTGATATACCTTACATTTGATGCGCATTAATGATAAATTACACTTGATATGTGATTAATGGAGTTTATTTTATGTGTAGGTGAATTGGAGATGGAAACGGAGCTAAAGGGATGCAAATACGTCGAAAATACGCAAAAAGGAGACGCCCGGGCGTTAGCCGGGCGTTTACCCCCTAAAGCCTGGCACCCCCTGGCGTTAGGGGGGCGTTTGCCCCATAAAGCCTGGTACCCCCTGGCGTTAGGGGGGCGTTAGAGCCCAAACGCCCGGGGTCCCCAGTTTCGCCCAAGTCCGAGTTTTGACGAGTTAGGTGTTTCCCGGTTGAAATAGAAGTCTCCTACACGGTTAGGGTTCACCCTAAACCTATAAATAGACTCCTAAAACACAATTAAAGGGGGATTTTTGTGGAATCAAAGTAGAGAAGGAGAAAATTCCATTGAAGTGCAAAATCATTGAGTTCTACATCCTAGTATTTCTTACTTTATATTATGAAATTTCTTGTAGTTTTGTTTCTTCTAGACATGAGTAGCTAAGTTTTTAATCTAGGG